>JBBGZY010000563.1:925000-1225000 GCA_037952925.1 Lithobates clamitans
GGGAGGGCAAGAGACGGGGAGCCGGGAGAAATGGGAGGGTAGGTAATTAACCACTTATGGTGCCATAACCCTGATGTCCTCTTCTTCAGCGGGTGGTCCGCTTTCAGATAAAAGTGGTCTCTGTGGCGATTTCGCCGCAAGATCACTTTTAATCGTGGGCGGGAGAAGGGCACCCCTCCTGCCACACTCCGGTCCTCTCCGCCGCTTACAGGAGCCGTCGGTAGCGGTGGAGATGATCGTATCCGCTCTACTCTAAGCCTGAATGCCGAGTGAGGGGAAGATGGCCCCAGCTAAGCTCCATATCATTGGAGGGCGGAAGCTACGTCAATCGTTACTTCCACCCAATGCTCTTAAAGGGGATTTTTTTTTTCATTTTTTTTATTGTATTTTAGTGTAAATATGAGATCTGAGGTCTTTTTAACCCTAGATCTCATATTTAAGAGGTCCTGTTGTGCTTTTTTTCTATTACAAGGGATGTTTACATTCCTTGTAATAGGAATAAAAGTGCCCTAAAAAATTTTTTTTTTTTATAAGGACAGTGTCAAAATAAAAAGTAAAATAAAGAAGAAGAAAAGTTACCAGTTACACTTACCGGTAACGGGTTTTCTAGGAAATCTTCCAGGACGGCACACCTGAGATGACGAGTCCCACCTGACAGGAAATACAATCAACAAAGTTTTTAAAGGCCCCTCCCTTTCCTCTGTCCCTTAGTTATGACAAAGTATAAACCCACACTGGTGCCAGAGGGTACAATCTGTGAAACAAACATACCACCAACAATTAGGGTTCGGGAAGTAGGCCTGCCGTCCTGGAAGATTTCCTAGAAAACCCGTTACCGGTAAGTGTAACTGGTAATTTTCTCCAGTCATCTTCCAGAACGGCACACCTGAGACAATGAACAAGAAGTTCAGGCCTACCTTAGGGTGGGACCACCGCCTGTAGGACCTTCCTGCCAAATGCCAAGTCCTGAAAGGACAACAGATACACTCTGTAGTGCCTCAGGAAGGTATTTTGGCTCGTCCATGTCGCTGCTCTGCAAATTTGATCAATCAAAGCGCCTGCCCTCTCTGCCCAGGAGGTCACCAGAGATCTAATTGAGTGAGCTTTTAAATGAGTTGGAACAGGTTTGCCCGAATGTTCATAGGCTGCAATGATAGTCTGCTTAATCCACCTAGCTATCGTCGGCTTGGAGGCCTGAAGACCCTTTTTCTGGCCCGAAAAACGAATTAACAAATTGTTTGATCTTATAAACGCACTCACTCTTTCTAAATAGACCAATAGACATCTTCTAACATCTAATGAATGAAATCTTTCTTCATTATCATTTTTGGGATTCTGACAAAGAGGGAAGAATAATCTCCTGTGACCTGTGAAAATCCGAGGTCACTTTTGGCAAATATAAAGGATCCTGTCTGAGGATTACCCTATCCTCCGGGAGCAACAAAAAGGGCTCTTTAATCGTCAGAGCATAAAGGTCGCTAACTCTTCTGGCTGTCGTGATCGTCAGAAAAGAAAGAGAAAAAGAAAATGAACTGAAACTTGAGCTACCGGCTCAAAAGGTCCCTTAGTAAGTGCATCTAATACTAGGGATAAGTCCCAAGGTGGAAACCTGTTGGTTTTCACCGGGGTAACTCTTTCCCTACCTGACAAAAATCTTTTTATGAGGGGGTTAAGGGCCAGCTTACTATCCAGAAAAACTGACAAAGCTGCAACCTGGACTCTGAGTGTCAGAGAACTCACACAGCAAGCACCTGTCTCCATGCAGCAGCTGTCAACCTTCATTCCAATAATGTGCATGCACAGAACCATAGCCAGAGACAAATGAGATCCAGAATGAGCATGCACAATGGCACCATGCGCTAAGACGCTAATGTGCTAAGGCGAATGCGCGCATTCACGCACGTATGTACGCTGCTGCGAAATCTGGCACACAGCACCCTATATAAACAGAGTCTGCCTAGCATCAGTGCTGGATCTTCTTCAGCTTGTCCCTGTGTTCCTGTTGTTACTCTGCCTGATTGAACTTGTTCCTGAAAACCCAGCTATCTTCTGACCATTCTCTTGGATCTCCCCTGCCTGCTGAACCTGCCTCTACATGCAATACTGACCTTGGCTTGACTTATGATTACGGCTGTGCTTTCTGATTCTGTACCCCGCTGCCAGTCTGTTGCCGACTCCTGCCTGTTCCTGACTCTGCAGTTGATCCTGATCTGGCTCCCGCTGAACAAGTCTGGTGATCAGTTTCCACATCTCCTCAGCAGAGGTTCCTGTATCTCCAAGTTCCAGCCTCCTGCCTGCAGGCACCTGCACCCTTTCATTGCCCTTGCACTCCCTGTACCCACCACCAGGGCTTGGACCGGAAACGTGCAAGAGGCCACCCTCATCATTTCGGGCTCTGCTGTAAGGTACATGACACTGAGGGTATTGACTGCAAAACCCTGGTCAGCCCCATCCTGGAGAAAATCCAGGACCGCTGGAATTATTTGAAGAGAGCCTTCTCTAGACTGAGCCCAGCGAGAGAATACCTTCCAGACCTTAGCGTAAATCTGTCTAGTGACTGGCTTTCTACTTGATAAAAGTGTACCTTGTTCCCCCCTGGTGATTTAGATAGGACACGGCTACTGCATTTTCTAAGAAGATTTGTACCTCTTGACCCCGGACTTTATCTCTGAAAAAGCTTAATGCTTTTCCAACAGCTAGCAGCTCTCTGAAATAGGAGGAAGCCAAGGTCTGCTCCCGGTTCCAAGGACCCTGGGCGAAAAGATCTCCTAGATGAGCTCCCAAGCCCCAGGCACTTGCGTCCGTAGTTACATTCAGCAGGTCCTGCTGGTTCCAGGTCTGACCTCCCGAGAGGTTGAATGGCTCAACCCACTCAACCTCCTGAAAGGTTGAATGGGTTGAGCCACCAGTCCAGGGAGTTTTTTACCTTCCTCGAGAGGGATATCCTTATGTCCAGGGATCCTCTTCTCCCATCCCAAGAGTAGAGAAGGAATCCCTGGAGCCCCCGAGAGTGGAACTGGGCCCAGTGTACCGCAGGGATGCAAGATGACTTCAGCTCCAGAATACTCATAATGGTCCTCAAAGAGGCCTCCCCTCTCTCTTGAAGAGTGGACATGGCCCTCTGCACTTTTGTAATCTTTTCTTGGGGAAGGAAGATTCTCTGGGTTACCGAGTCTATCCGGTATCCCAGACAAATCTTGGATTGTGCAGGGTCCAGGGAGGACTTCTCCTGGCTGACCAACCAACCCAGGGTTTTCAGAGTTGACAACATCCTGTCTCGGTCAGACTGGAGCTGTTCTTGGGTTGGGCTGTAAATTAGGTACGTCCAGGTATGGGATCAAGGATATCCCTTGTAGGTGTAGGAACGACACCACTTTGGCGAGGACCTTTGTAAAGATCCTCGGGCTGGCTGCTAAGCTGAAGGGGAGTGTCCTGAACTGCCAGTGTTGGACACCCAGGTCTGTCTGAACCGCAAAACGTAGGAATTTCTGATGTTTCGTGGGAATGGAAACATGCAAGTAAGCATCTTTTAAGTCTAGCGTGATCATGAATACGCCTTCTTGGAGGTGTCCTCTGACCGTGAAAATGCTTTTCATCTGGAACTTTTTGTACAACAAGTACCGATTCAGCTTCCTTAAATTTATAATTGGTCCAAATTTGCCCAAGGGTTTCGGCACCACAAATATGTGAGAATAAAACCCCCAGCCAATCTGACCTACAGGAACAGGGGTAATGACTTCCTGTTCTGCCAGAACCCTGACACTCTCCAAAAGGCCCTTCGCCTTTAGTGGATCCCTGGGGAGATGGGTGAGGATAAAGTTTGGAGGAGGGGTAAACAGAAATTCCAGTCTATAACCCTCCTTTAAAAGACTTATGCCCCGTACACACGGTCGGATTTTCCGATGGAAAATGTCCGATCGGAGCGTGTTGTCAGACATTCCGATCGTGTGTGGGCTCCATCGGAGATTTTCCATCGGATTTTTCCGACACAAAAAGTTTGAGAGCAGGCTATAAAATTTTCCAACAACAAAATCCGATCGCGTCAATTCCGACCGTGTGTGGCCAGTTCCGACGCACAAAGTGCCAGGCATGCTCAGAAGAAATTCCGAGACGGAACAGCTTGGTCGGGTAAAATTAGCGTTCGGAATGGATACAGCACTTTCGTCACGGTGCAATGTTAAAAATTGTTTAATACAGCGCACTCTCTTCTTCTTTATAATGTGAGAAGAATGAAGTAGTTTTGCTGCTCATATTCACACAGACTTCTCACAAACTTTTCTTTATTATTTATTGGGATTCCCTTAATATATTTTGATTTGTCACATCTGACAAAATTATTTTTGGGTTGTTTTATGTATTTTTATTTTTTTTAAAGGCAGATTTTTTTTTTTTTTTTTTTTTAGGTTTGTATTTTTTTCAAGGCTGATCTTTTGTTTTATTTTCTTTTTAGTTTTACTCCAGAATATTTTTGTGTGTCAAGTTACCACAACACCATTGATATCTTATATTATTGAATCTCAAGGAGATTGTTTGTTTGGTGTTGGTGTCCCTTGTAAATTTCACATTGTATTTTTGAAATGTACCTGAATCCTCACCAACAAACTGTCCTTTTTGAAGGAAAACACACATAGGCAAGTATAATTGAAATCAAAAATTCCTTTATTAAGGGATCAGAACCAAACAAAGAGGGAGGCAAAGCTGGAGAAACAGCTGAAATTAGCGAAGACTTGGACCCCCAGGGCAGACATCAATTATTTAACATCAAAATTGGTGGCCTGAGGAGTCCTTATCTAAGGGAGTGCAGTCTGGTCCAGAAGTCCCAGAGATCCGGAAAGCAGCAGATGACATCTGTGTCCCCAGGCTGTGGTACTACAAGAGGCTGCATCTTTTGCCAGACCAGACTGGACCCAGGGTCATCACTTTCTGGTCTTCTTTCCACGCTTCCTTCCTGGCTGTGGCTCTGCTGTTGGAGATGTGGCAGGAGGAGGAGTAGGACCTGGAGGAGGAGAAGGAGTAGTAGGACCTGGAGGAGGAGGACCATGTGTGAGGTCACAAATGTGGGTAGCAGATGTTATTTCGCCCCTCAACCCCTTATTGAGAGCTTCCAAAATTAATGACTCACACATGAGTCATTGGCCCTCCTCCATCCGCTGCATTTTACAGGCAATTATTCAAGCAAAGTTCTCCTCCACAGTGTGGGGGGCTCTCAGGGCCTCTGTAGCCTTCCAAAAGAGGCCTATGGCAGCCTCCTCCAGGGTACTCCTCTTCCTGCCACTTTCTCTTTGCAGGTGTAGGGGAGGGACCTGGAGATCAGGCAGCCTTCTCGGCCAGGCCACATCCTGGCTGAGACTTCCCTGTGTATGAAAAAGGGACATGGTTTTAGTTTTTGCTTCATCAATCACAATCATAAATTAGTACTCAAAACTAACATCTAGTTAACATCATTGTTTGGACAACCTGAAATATTTAGAAGAATGCTATACCTGGCTCAATCTGGGCTCCTCCACATGTTGCTGCCCGGAAGGCCCAAGTTGGGCGTCAGAAGCCTCAGCTGGGTTGGAAGAAAGCGTGGAAGGAAGACTGGAGAGTGATGCCCCGTCATAGTACCACATCCTGGGGACATAGATGTCATCTGCTGCTCCAGATATCTGTGAATTCTGGACCTTCTTGTGCTCCCTTAGATATGTACTCCTCAGGCCACCAATTAGGATCTTCAAATAGGTCATGTCTGCCGTGGGGATCACCTGCTTCACAAATTCCAGCAATTGATCCAGCGCTGCCTTCCTCTTTGTTTGGTTCTTATAATGTGGGTGGTTTATCTCCCATAGACGAGGCAGCTCCCTGAACATGTCAATGAAGATTGCCATAAAGTCGGTATCATTCAAGATATACATTTTCACTGCAAGACACAACACAAGACAAACCCTAATGTCAGGCAAAACTCTCCTAATCTTGTTACAATACAGGCCTCAATCTAGAAGCAATATAGGCCCATGTTTGGCTCTTACCTTCCTTATCACGATCGGCGCCTCTGATACTCCTTCCTCCGCTCACAGATCATACGTAGTACGCACGCGTGTTACGCTTTATACACACTGCGCATGCGTGGAACCCCGCCCGCCCCTGACGTTCTTTCTAGTCTATTCCCCGCCCCTTTTCGTTCGACGCAGTGGGGGAAGAGCACATGGCGGAGACACAGCAGGTGCGTGCTAATTACAGCAACGAGGAGGAGGAAAGCCCGGAGCCGGAAACGTCCCGATCCAGAAGGAGAAGATTTAAGGCCTCAAATATGTCCTTTGGGGAGATGTTGGAGATGGTGGACATCCTGAAGAAGGCCGACTATGATGGGAAGTATGGACCTTACCCCAACCCCAATGTCAGAAAGGCCAAGATCATGGCAAAAGTAGTCAAGAGTCTGCACCGGAATTTCGGGGTACGACAATCGAAAGATCAGCTCAGGAAGTGTTGGTCGTACCTGAAATTACGAGAACACGAGCAGTACAGGAAGATCCGGAGAGTGCTGCAAAAAAGTAAGTAGTTGTCCTGTGTTCCTATTCTTTTTGTCTTTATTATGTTCGTGCTGCTCTATGTGCTTTTCTTAAGTGTTGCACAGTTTAAAATGGCAACTTTCATGTTCCTGGGCACATTATTCATTCGTATCAAACATTTTTCTTTTGGCCTATAAAACACCATTGTTTTGGCCATATGCCTTTACCCAAATTTTTGAGGGCCTACTTGTATGAAAATAATTTGGTTGCATAGATGTGTTTATTATTAGAATGAAATACAAACTAGATTCTGTGTAAGGAGAGGACACTCAGCAGCTGGTTACACATCTGGACGCTGGAGCACTAGTGTGGGACACAAGAACACCCTTTTTATTAGGGGGCCCACACAGGTGCTCCAGTGTATACTATAGGGGGGGTCTCCATCTGTGAAGCTTGTACAAGACAGGTAAAGTATTAAAGCTCGACAAAGGACACTACAAATTCTACATCTTGGAACTCTGCCAAAATAGACAATTGTACCCCACTTCCAAGCAATGTTTCCTATTTATAGTTCTGCCATCAAATATCTGTGTGCCAAGTACACCATTTTTGTTTTACATAGGGGAGAAAAGACTCGGAGGACACCCCTCATCCGAGGAGACCAGAGACCCCCCCACTTCTGGAAGAAGGGGAAATACCCCAAAGACAAGAAGAGCAGGAGGAGGAAGACGTGGTGGAACTAGTCACCACAACAGGTGAGTGTCTGCGACCACAGGCTCAGGTAAGAGATGTATGCCGGCATATTTTATAATACCTGGTTTTTTTTGGTTTCTCTTTTTAGGTGATCGTGATGTTGTGGATCCAGGGCATTTCACCTCGGAAAGTGCACAGATCCTGATCGGGGAGATAATGGGGTGTAATTTAGCATTGGAAAACCTCAAGAAAAACATCAATGATGTTATTAAAAAAAATAAAAACATCATTGATGTTTTGGGGAGAGTTTAAAACCCCTCCAAATCCCTTAGTTTTTTTGTGTGCTACAATGTTAAAAATGTTTTAGCGATTTTTAGAAAATCAACATTTTGAAGATGCACACAGTGTGTCAACATGTGCTAACATCATTGATGTTTTAGGGAGAGTTTAAACCACCTCCAAATCCCTGACTTTTTTTTTGTTTTATTAATAGAACAGATGCACACAGTGTGTCAACATGTGCTATCTGCCATCACGGGAGATCAATGGACGCGTTTTGTGGGTGCAACCCCTTCCTCAATAATAAAGTAGCTGAGAGGAAGGGGTTGCACCCCCAAAACACGTCCCTTGATCCCCCATGATGGCAGGTCGCACATGTTGACATTCGTAAATTAGTGTGCATCTTCAAAATTTGGCTTTTCCTGGGGTGACTTCACCCCATCTGAACGCAATATCAAACACAGTTCCTAAATACTTATGTCTGATATTGCCTTCAAGTTCTACCAAATGTGAACTTTGTAAGTTCAAAGATTTGTGTCTTTCTTGTTTGGAAACATGCCTGTTTTATCTTAAATGGACATTTCTATTTTTTCTAATGCCACCCCAAAAATTGTTATACAACAAACATGTTGGTTTGTTTTAAAAACCTTTTCTAAATGCACATGTGATTGTGCTGGTATTAAAAAGATTGTTAATCAAGAATGTGTGGATTATTGTCTCAATGCTACAACACTTTTGTGGCGCTCTAATTGCTGCTTTCTGTGACAATGGGGGTTATTTCCTAAGGGCAAATCCACTTTGCTCTACAAGTGCAGTTTCAAGTGCACTTGTAGTGCAAAGTGTCTTTGCCTTTAGTAAATAACACCCAACAGTGCTTTGTAAGGTTACACAATCACGCCATTTTCAGGACTCACCACATTTCTGTCAGGGTCAGCTAAAACCAACACAAGCAGTAAATGTCACCAAAGATTTGCTTAATTTTTTTTGTTTATTTGATCAAGGTTTCACAAATTGTCTGGCATATTGATGGCCCCCCTACCCGCAAAGATTTCAAGGTATCTTAGCCGAACATCACGGGCACTCAGGGAGGGCAAGCCAGGACGGCCACTTTCAAGCGCCGTCTGGGTTGTTTCATTTATTATTCCGGCCTCAGGCCCAACTGAGCCAGCATAGTTGTCAGAATTTTGCCGTAAAAAGTTATGTAGAACACAGCACGCCAGGATTATATGATTCAGTTTATACTCCGCCATATGGAAAGAAAGAGGCGGAACCGGCTGGCCATGATTCCAAATGTGTTCTCCACCACTCTTCTGGCTCTGGCCAGCCGGTTAGGGTCCTCATCGGGAATGGCTGCATAAGGTGGTCCCCCAGCGCAAATGCTTCATCCGCAACGAAGACGAATGGGAGTCCTTCCACATTGTCTTCTGGAGATGGCAAGTCCAAGCTGCCATCCTGGAGACGCCTGTAAAACTCCGTCTGGGCGATGACTCCACCATCGGACATCCGGCCATTCTTCCCCACGTCCACATACAGGAACTCATAATTAGCCGACACCACCGCCAACATCACAATACTATTGAACCCCTAAAATTATAATAGTACGACCCCAAGTTGGGTGGTGGGACGATGTGGACGTGTTTCCCATCAATTGCCCCTCCGCAGTTAGGAAAGTCTCACCGCTGGGCAAACTGGGAGGCCACAGTCTGTCATTCCTGTGGCGTGGAAGGAAACTGTGGAGGAAAAAAACAAAAATTAGTCTTTTTGCACATGAAAACATGGAAAGCAGATTAGACACAAACATTCTTGGCCAACACCAAGATAACATTTATTAAGGGAAATTTTACAACACCAAAGTATAAGGTACACCTATCATATTCCCCCTCCCCCCCACCCTCTCATGGGCCGATTCTAACATTAAGGGGGGGAGCTCTTGGACAGGTAACCCTCTCCACTTCATTGAGAGATGAATGCCTAAATAATGTGTATTACTTGGAACAGCCCCTCCTTAGTTACACTATTGGCAGCTCACTGGACAGGTAAGAAGTGTCATAATACAAAGATATATATACACATTGTACACATTTGAGCACATTTGGACATTCTGCTATTACCTAGCAAGATAATAGTCTAAAAAAAAATTAAACCGTACCATTGGAAAGTATACAGGCAGGCCCTTGCACTACATGCTTTGGGGAATTCATCCATAAATCTGACCACAAAAGAGATGGCTATAGTGTGTATGGGTTTGGCAAAGTCAGCAGATAGATGATTGAGGGTAGATAGATAATTGTTAGCAGGTGACTTAGCAGTTGGGGGGAGGGAGGGTTAAAAATGGTTTTGTGGACACCCCAAAAAAAGCCTCTGGCACTCTGCCTGAATTTAAAACACAAATCACATTTAAAAACATTTTAGGGGTGTTTGGGGTAAAGCACTAATATGGAGCTGACCAAATACATTAAGTGACTACATGAGGTGAATATAGGGCCAGGAGAACATGCTGGGGAGGTTGGTGAAGGCAAATATGTATGAAGAACTAAAAAAATTATTACATAAAAATCCAGCATGAATGAGGAGAAAGGGGACATTCACAGCATATTACAATCATGGTAATTAGGAAATGAGGAAAGAAATACAATATATTAGCAAACATTATATACAATAAAATGTGATATTAAAGGATAAAAATCTTATCTTCATATACTCCTTCTGCAGGACCTGGATGATGGCAGAACAGGTCTCTGGGATAATGATCCCCAGAGCCTGGGGGGAGATGCCTGTCGAGAACTTGAGGTCCTGCAGGCTTCTCCCCGTCGCCAAGTACCGCAGGGTGGCGACGAGCCTCTGCTCCGGAGTGATGGCTTGCCTCATGCAGGTATCCTGCCTGCTAACATAAGGGGTCAGCGAAGCCAACAAACGACGGGGTCCGTCATCCGGAGAAAGTTCCTGATATCATCAGGATCTTTCTCACGGATCTCGCGGAGCAAAGGCATATGACAGATCTGGTCACGCTGAAGCAACCAATTCTTGGTCCATGAACTCCTCCCCACCCTGTTCATGGACTGGACTTGTGTCAAGGTCAGGACCCCAACACCAAGCCCCCGCACAGCACGAACTCTACGAGGAGTATGTATATGCAACATGGCTAGAAAACGGTCGGCTGCTCAGAACGAAGTAACAGAACGCACTGAAGAACAGCAAGGCCTGTGAAGAGCGACCTGAAAAACAGCAACAAGTGGACAAGATCACACAGAAAACTCCAATACGAACTGACTGCATGCACTGAAGAGCAGATACAAACCCACAAGCACAAACTGAACTGCAGAAAACGATCTGAAAGCCACGAGTCTGAAAAAGCGTGAATCGTCTCTCACCAAACTTTTACTAACACGAGATTAGCAAAAGGAGCGCAAAGGGTGCCGCGCTTGGTTCTGAACTGGCCTTTTCTAGTCTCGTCGTACGTGTTGACGTCACCGCGTTCTTGGCGATCGGAAATTCCGACAACTTTGTGCGACCGTGTGTACGCAAAACAAGTTTCAGCCAACATCCGTCGGAAAAAATCCTAGGATTTTGTTGTCGGAATGTCCAATCAATGTCCGATCAATGTCCGATCGTGTGTACGGGGCATTAGAATGTAAGGACTCTGCGTGATCTTTTCCCATTGGGGGAGGAACCATGAGAGCCTTCCACCAACCTTTATGTTGGCATCATTTGGGCTCCTTGTTAGAGGATACGGGCTCAGAAAAAAGTATACCACCTTTTACCTTGCCCTTACCGAACCTCCACTTCTTCCTAGGCTCCTTCTTGCCCTTGAAGCGGTCTTTTGACTGAGGGCCTCAAAAAACTCAAAAAAAGTTCCCCCCCATCCCTTTAGGGTTTTGTTGGGAATTTTCTGCCTTTATCCGATGATCAGGATAAGACTTGTTCTAGGCCTGCACCGAAAAGCAAAGACCCCTCAAAGGGCATCCCGCAGAGATGCGATTTAGAAGTAAAATCTCCCTCCCAGGTTTTTACCCAAAGGGCTCTTCTGGCAGAGTTTAGAAGAGCCACCGATTTGGCAGTTGTTCTAACTGTTTCTACCGCAGCGTCTGCCAGGTAGGCTGCTGCTTTACCAATAACTTATTTTCGCTTGCCACATGGTCCAATAACCTACCAACCCAGGCCTCCACGTTCCTGGCGACACAAGCGGAAGTGACTGCTGGACCCATGGCTGCAGTGTTGGCATCCCATGCTCTGCGAAATAAGACTTCTGACCTCTTATCCATCTGATCCCAGATGTTTCTGGAATCTTCAAAAGAGAGATCCGAACATTTGGATACTTGCGCTAAAGAAGCATCAAAAAGTGGAATTTTATAGAAGTTTTCTTCCTCCTCTGCCTTAAAAGGACATCTACGCTTCCAGGTTTTTAGTTTTAAAACTTTTCGCTTCGGTTCCTTCCATTCTCTTAGGATAATATCATTAAGAGACTGGTGCACTGGGAAGGACTTGGCCTGAGGTTTGCCGAGTCCCCTGTACAGTTTCTTGAGCCGAGACCTGAGTAGCTGGCAGCTCAATACCTTCAGAGGTATAGATAGCTTTGAGGAAACCCTCCATGTCTTCAACTGTGAAGAGATGGCCCCCAGGTCTAGATTCGGGCTGACTATCTAGGTCTGAGTCCTCTATTTCTTTCACAAGAGTCTTGGTCTGAGGCCTCTGCCTCTTCCTCCTCAGAGTAGGGGGTCAATCCCCGGGACCTCGAGGTCCCATCCTGAGAAGGGAAGCTCTCCCTAACGGAAGGGGCTTTGGAACTGGGCCCACTTTGCCGCTTCTCAACAGAGGCTTTGAATGACTGGGGGGTCGCCAGCATCCCAGCCTGTAGTGCCCGGCATTCCTTCATAGCTTGCGCAGACTCTTTCCCTTCTAACCTATAAATGCATCTGAAGCAAAAGGGTTTAGCATGGTCTGGCGGGAGTTTTTCATTACAATTACCACAACGCTTAGATTTAGTTGTGGCTTTGCTAGACCTACTGTCCGACCCCTGAGCAGGGCAATCCGTCTCTGAAAGACAAAATAAACAATGCCCTGTGTCAGCTTTTACCCTCTCAGGGTATCCTGTGGAGAAGGGAGGAAAAAGGGGCCACCCATCAGCCGAGTCACTCACCCCCTGTGATGATCTATGTTGCTGTCGAGTTTGGTCCATCCTCCTCCATCCTTCTGGCTGATGGACTACCCAGGCAGGATCGCTTCTGGAAAGGTTTGGGGGAACACAGGACCGCGAACACCCGCTCTGTTACCGCTTTTATGTGTCCCTCAGATCGGCTGCGCTGCTCGCCGCCATTTTGTCATAGCTGAGGCCAGCAAAAATGACATCCCATGAGCACGCTGTCCACTTCCGGACATGCGCACTCCAGCCGAGGGACGCCGAGCACACAGCGGCATACCCGAGATCTTTTGGTGCCGCGCCATCCAGACCCGGAAGCCGTGTCTCCCGGCTGCAGCATGAGGAACTCTATTCCTCCACCACACAGTGGGATAATCCAGCAGCCCCTCCTAACCATCTGCCACTGTCACGTAGCAGGGGAGAGTGGGATACAAGGTCCCTGGGGCTGTGGAGACCCTCACCGTGTCCACAGCCACCAGTATCTCAGGGAGGGGAGGGAAGAAGGGGGAGGGGGGAGGTTGTGAATCTTCCCCCACCACTTGCCATACCTTCCTAAAACATCTCTAAAAGGGAAAGATCCCCCGTGGAGAGAGCAGAGCTCTGCCAGACTCTGCAGCCACCCTGACTGCTTTAATCTGACCTCCCAGGGGGAGACCTCAGTCCCAGACCTTTGTCTTTAAAGAAAGAGAAAATAAATGGTTTAGATGCCATCCTGTGGGAAACGCAATCAATAACTGAGGAACAGAGGGAAGGGAGGGGCCGAGCTTGCATGCAGAAGTGAACGCATATGCAAGTCGTGCCCGCATATGAAAACAGTGTTCAAACCACACATGTGTGGTAAATTGGATATAGAGGCAGCAAAAATTGACTTTATAGGCACCAATTATAAAAGAAATATATTTGTATTAAACACATGATACAAAAACATATTTAAAACATTACAAATAAAGTGCAAAAAGTTAAATGGATCTCTCTAAGACGGGTCATAAATCTCACAGACATACCCTTGGACAGGGATATGTCCCTAAACTGTATTAATATAATAGACAAGAACTAGCTCTACATGTTTTGCAATTGAATGCTTCTTCAGGAGCCTGTTAATTAGTCTAAAGGAGAGAGAAACACAAAATATAAACAATGAATAAAATTAATAAGGTTCTTGGTAGAGAGTCTCAAAAGTTTGTGGAGAGTACCATAAGGCAATCAAAAAGTGGGCTTCAAAAGACACATGCACAGGGTGATGTAGATCACACGTGGGGACGTGCCTGGTAGACGGACTTTATGAAGTGTAGAAAAGAAGAATGATAGTAGCAGGGATAGGTTAGAAATCCACTGCCAGGGAGAGGGAGGCAAGAGATTCCTAAGGCGTTAATTAGGATGGAACAGAGGAGTTCACTCCATGCAGGAAAGAAGTGGACAAATGTAGTCAAATACAAAAGTCATTAAGCCTACCTTTAATGGAATGTTTATACACCCCATTCCAAATTATTATGCCAATGATATTTTTCTCACTTAGACTAAACTAAGGGGACAGGGGAAGTGGAAACAAGTAACACCAGTGTATGGTCAAGTAATTAGATGGCCAATGATTATGTAGATATATACATTGTAGCTGTAACTGAGAACTACATAAAAGAAAAAGAAGGAAAGCACCCGGATTACAGATCCGGGTAAGGAGTTACTTTAGCTACTGGATTGGAAAGTGTATCAATAATTCGGCTATCTGTATTTACCAAAAAATATAAATGTCTTTATTGAATAATTTAAACAAACAACAGTTTAGTATGTCGTGCATCAACCTAGTTAAAAATCGGAATGGTTTGAATGCAATTAGGTCCACCAGGGCTCAATTGCTTCATGTATGATTGTTAGCTGGCCAGAAAGATAGAAACGCCCATACAACACAGTGAACGAAAAACATATAACACTCAACGTTGATCAGCGTCCGGACGCAATAGGATCTTGCTAGTTGTCGCCTGGTTATGGTGAAATTATTGAATTAATTTGGTGGTTAATGGGATATTGCATCCCGTATAAATCAAATAAACCAGTTGACAACCAGAAAGATCCTTGGAGATTGTGGAAGTGGATGCGGGGAGAGGAGAACAGTTATTTAAATAGTTAAATAATTTATGCTGGATGCTGCTTATTGTCTGGACGGTTAGATAACAGTGTTTTACTTGATGCCAAAAAGCAGTTGGAGTCCAGATGATGAACAGTCCCTTGGTTTATACCAGATAGGAGAACATTTCATTGATACAGTGTAACTAATGGTAACAATCCATATAAAGGATCCAAGCAACAGTCACTGGTAACGTTAGCTTGAAAGGCAAGATGAGCACTTAAATAAGTGAAAATGAATGTAATAAAGCTTTACCGTTCGTGATTCTGCTTGGTTAACACTGTCTCCTCTGGGTACCTGTTGAGGGTGGATCGTTCGTCAAGTTGCCCTTTTGAAGGTTTGTTGGTAAGTGCTGCTGGTAGTTCAGCGTCTGGGACAGGAGGGATAGCGGGAATTTCTTTATGATTAGCCGCATAATCTACCTCCTTCTGGGTCCGATATTGTGGAAGTCATCCGCCGCTCACTATCATAGGATTCCCGGTGGCAGGTGTATGGCCTGTGTAGTACGTACACTGCCGGTGAATGGTGAGGCAATCTGTATTTCCAGGTGCCGGGTCAAACAGATGGGGCAGGCTGATATGACTTGATGAGCGACTGCAGCTGTCTCCGCATCACTCCTCGCACTCAGATCGTAGCGTCCGTGACGTGTCGGCGTTGACGTCAACGCGTTTCGCTATTGCTTTTAGCGTAGCTTCATCTCGGACGAGATGAAGCTACGCTAAAAGCAATAGCGAAACGCATTGACGTCATCAACGCCGACACGTCACGGACGCTACGATCTGAGTGCGAGGAGTGATGCGGAGACAGCTGCAGTCGCTCATCAAGTCATATCAGCCTGCCCCATCTGTTTGACCCGGCACCTGGAAATACAGATTGCCTCACCATTCACCGGCAGTGTACGTACTACACAGGCCATACACCTGCCACCGGGAATCCTATGATAGTGAGCGGCGGATGACTTCCACAATATCGGACCCAGAAGGAGGTAGATTATGCGGCTAATCATAAAGAAATTCCCGCTATCCCTCCTGTCCCAGACGCTGAACTACCAGCAGCACTTACCAACAAACCTTCAAAAGGGCAACTTGACGAACGATCCACCCTCAACAGGTACCCAGAGGAGACAGTGTTAACCAAGCAGAATCACGAACGGTAAAGCTTTATTACATTCATTTTCACTTATTTAAGTGCTCATCTTGCCTTTCAAGCTAACGTTACCAGTGACTGTTGCTTGGATCCTTTATATGGATTGTTACCATTAGTTACACTGTATCAATGAAATGTTCTTCCCATCTGGTATAAACCAAGGGACTGTTCATCATCTGGACTCCAACTGCTTTTTGGCATCAAGTAAAACATTGTTATCTAACCGTCCAGACAATAAGCAGCATCCAGCATAAATTATTTATTTAAATTACAGTTCCCCTCTCCCCGCATCCACTTCCACAATCTCCAAGGATCTTTCTGGTTGTCAACTGGTTTATTTGATTTATACGGGATGCAATATCCCATTAACCACCAAATTAATTCAATAATTTCACCATACCCAGGCGACAACTAGCAAGATCCTATTGCGTCCGGACGCTGATCAACGTTAAGTGTTATATGTTTTTCGTTCACTGTGTTGTATGGGCGTTTCTATCTGTCTGGCCAGCTAACAATCATACATGAAGCAATTGGGCCCTGGTGGACCTAATTGCATTCAAACCATTTCGATTTTTAACTAGGTTGATGCACGACATACTAAACTGCTGTTTGTTTAAATTATTCAATAAAGACATTTATATTTTTTGGTAAATACAGATAGGCGAATTATTGATACACTTTCCAATCCAGTAGCTAAAGTAACTCCTTACCCGGATCTGTAATCCGGGTGCTTTCCTTCTTTTTCTTTTATATTTTTCTCATTTACCTAAATAATTGATGTAAACAACAGTCAGCATAATTCTCATGTTATCAACTATTGAGAGTACAATTCAAATTTTATTGAACAAGCGTCCTAATGATAACAATTTTCTTTTCAAAATAAAAAACTTACAATAATGCACTGTTCCAAATGATTACGCACAGTAAGTTTCAAAACACTTTTTATAGGTTGTAAAGAACTGAAAATTGTCATTTGTTGTGTTTGCAGCACTGAAATCAAAAGCTATTTCAATCAAAATTTGAACAACATTTTAACTTTTTAAACATTTTAACAGGTCGCGTTACATTTTAACATAGGACCCCTTATTTGATAGCAGCTTCACAAGTCTTGCATCCATTGAACTTGTGAGTTTTTGGACAGTTTCTGCTTGAATTTGTTTGCAAGATGTCAGAATAGCTTCCCAGAGCTGCTGTTTGGATGTAAACTGCCTCCCACCCTCAGATCTTTTGCTTGAGAATGCTCCAAAGGTTCTCAATAGGTTTGAGGTCAGGGGAGGATGGAGGCCACACCATGACTTTCTCTTCTTTTATCCCCATAGCAGTCATTGATGCAGAGGTATACTTTGCAGCAGGGGATGGTGCATTGTCATGCATGAAGATGATTTTATTACGGAAAGCATAGTTCATCCTTCTGTACCAGGGAAGGAAGTGGTCAGTCAGGAACTCCACATACTTTGCAGAGGTCATCTTTACACCTTTGGGGACCCTAAAGGGGCCAACCAGCTCTCTTCCCATGATTCCGGCCCAAAACATGACTCCACCACCGCCTTGCTGATGTCGCAGCCTTGTTGGAACAGAGTGGCCATTCACCAACCATCCACTACTCCATCCATCTGGACCATCCAGGGATGCACGGCACTCATCAGTGAACAGTACTGTTTAAAAAATTAGTCTTTGTGTATTTTTCTGCCCAATGCAGCCGTTTCTGCTTGTGAGCATTGGTTAGTGGTGGCCAAATGGAAGGTTTATGCACAGTTGCAAGACTCTGGAGGACTCTACACCTTGATGTCTGTGGGACTCTAGAGGCACCAGCAGCTTCAAATATCTGTTTGCTGCTATGTAATGGTGTTTTAGCAGCTGCTCTCTTGATCCGATGCATGGATCTAGCAGAAATCTTCCTCAATGTGCCTTTATCTGCACAAAACCTGTCTGTGCTCTGAATCAGCCACAAATCTCTTAATAGTGCAATGATCACGCATAAGTTTTCATGAAATATCTAATGTTTTCATACCTTGTCCAAGACATTGAACAATTTCACTCTTCGGCAGCAGAGAGATCCTTTTTCTTCCCCATATTGCTTGAAAATGGTGCTCTGCTTAATAATGTGGAACACCCTCCTTAAGTAGTTTTTCCTTTAATTGGGCTCACCTGGCAATCTAATTATCACAGGTGTCCGAGATTGTTTTCAGTGATCAAGAGCCCTGAGACACAATGCCATCCATGAGTTAAACTGAAAAACAAAATATTTAATCTTTGTGACACTGAAATAGAATTTGCATAATAATTTGGAACAGGGTATATGGTAAATCTAGATCACTGTTAGGTGCTCATATGATGTGAGCTTAAGAGGATGGATCTGTGCTTAGAAATAGGCACCACCGCCTGTAGAATATATATGTATACTGATAGAGAACAGTTCTGAATGACAATAGGCTAGTTATCATACAAATTAGGCGGTATTAGTATAAAATACAGGGTCTCGCCTTATAGTCTTAGTAATTAGTCTATAGAATCTTTAAATCAGGAGTAAGGATCCAGCATCCCCCATGAGCAGGGTGTCGGAACGGTTCGCACTTTCCTCAGGGAGGAAGACCACCATTCCTGGCCTTTTAGTGAGTTCCTCCTTAAATTACTTTCCTTTATCCTGACACATAACTGGTTCACATTCAATGGCTCCCACTACCTCCAGGTGCAGGGTGTGGCCATGGGCACTTGTTTTGCCCCAGCTTACGTGAACCTGTACCTGGGGTGGGTGGGAGCGAGATATCTTCTCCAATGAGGACATTAGTAGCCACACCAGTCATGTACTGGTGTGACTAAGATATATCAATGATATATTTGTTATCTGGGCAGGCTCACAGCAAACCTTAGACACCTTTGTTGATTGCTTGAACAACAATACTTACAATTTGAAGTGTACAGTAAAAAGTGACCTATGCAAAATCTCATTTCTCGATCTCGCAATTTTCAAAGACCATGATAATTGTCTGGCTACCACACTGTACTGAAAGGAAACAGCTGGAAACACGATTCTGCATGCGTCCAGTGCCTACCCTTCTACACTTGTGCGTAGCATTCCCTACACCCAGTATATCTGACTCAGAAGGAACTGTACTTGTGACAGTGACTTTAAATATCATGCGGACCGCCTGAGGGAACGACTTTTCCGACGGGATATTCAAAGTCACTTCTACGCAAAGCTTTTAACAAAGCTTACAAACAACCTAGAAATATACTACTGTATAAAAACAAAAACCAAGTCAGAAGACCACTCTACGGTAAAGTTTATCACGCAATACTCGCGCCAATACCAATTAAGGGGTGTGCTGAATAGACACTGGCACATTCTACATGAGGACCCCATTCTAAGTAGATATGTCAATGATTACCCCGAGATCGTCTTCAAGAGAGCGGTCTCTCTACGTGATAAACTGACCAAGAGTCATTATGTCCCCTTCCATGGTCATACCACCACTAAACATGAAATGTTCACTTGTAGACACTGTGCCTTCTGTCCCTGTATCTCTACTGGCCATAGATTTAGACTACCCAATGGGGAACTCTTCTACCTACATTTTTGGGCTGACTGCAGTACCCAGGGGGTGGTCTACTTAATGACATGTAAGTGCGGGATCTTTTACATTGGGAAGACAATCCGCCAACTACGACTACAAATAAATGATCACAATTATTCCTCTGCCAATGGCAGGATGCTCAGTCCCATTAGCAGACATCTTGACCTTTGTCATAGATTTGACACTTCTGTTGCTACCTTTACTGTTCTGGCAGTGATCCCACAGGACCCAAGGTGAGGTGATTGGGACAGGAGGATACTCCAGCATGAGGCAAAGTGGATAAAGTGCCTTAATGCCACACGGTGGCCAGGCATTAATTCATTACAATCCTACAAATCATTTCTGTAACTAACTAGTCACTTGCTCTATCACACTTTGAGATTTAAAATACCATTGACTATACACTTATATCTTCTGTCCCCTGCTGCTGTGGCTCCCTGTCCCTTTCTCCTCCTTCTCTTGTATTGAGATGCACTCCCTACCATCGAGCGTATATTCAGTTGTATAATGTTGTGCTCTTCAATTCAGTTCTCTGTCCATGCCTATTACTGTCCATTGCCTAAATGCTGTCATATCTTGGAAAGTTTTTGCAGTTTACACACTATTGCTTAATACTTGTGTTTTTCATTTACATATATTATTTTTTTCTCTATTTTCTTATAGGTGTTACTTTGTTATACTTATTTTTGATCATGGCTCTGTGTCTTGGGCCTGCGGTGGAGACCCTTTTGGCATCAATTTCTGGGCTTCTCTGACGTGCTGGAGCTGCTAGTTGCATGTGCGGCCGGGGAGCCGCAATTTGTTCCCCGGTGGTTAATCTTAAGTGCGGCTCAAGGTCTGGGCTTGTTGTTTGTCTCCCCACTTGTGGTCTTTCTCCCTCTGGCCTTTCTATCACCTATGCACAGGCTCCTTCCATCTGTCTTTTACAGCATCCTACACGCTGTGACCTTGGAGTGTCCATTTGGGGGAGCTCTCAGCCCTCATACCTTTAGGGCCCCTCTTGCGCAGCCACGTTCATCGTAGCCGCATCTGCGTACTGCGCATGCGCGGCCGTAGTGGGGCTGTGCGGGCATCCCTTCCCGACCGAATCAGGTGATGCGGAAGCCGCACACCTGATTGGGACGTGCCTTTAAGGCTGAGTATTCAGCTGTGCACAATGGTATGTCTCCCAGACGGCATTCCGTCTCTGGATCCACATACAGCTTATTACCAGATCTATCCTGGTAAGGCTTCTATTTCCCTATACCTAGTTTGTTTTACTCCAATTGCTGAGTGTCACGGAACGTCCCACACTCCGCTTGAGTGCTTTCGTCAGTATACTGCTTCCTAAGTTCTGGAACACGAGTCCAATGGATCTGGCTATTGGAATCCCCAAGAACTAGACAACACCAGTCTTGGAGTACATCAGAACTAACTCTTTATTTGAGATCTCACACACATTTATACAGCAGGTTGACCCAAAGCTAACCTAATTAACATGAGCTAATTTACTACAAAATTTACCCAGACCAGATGACAGACTTGTGGGCACCGAGCTTCACACAGTAGTATAAACACAATAGCTGGAGCTAATTACAATTAACAATACAAACATAACCTAATTAACATGAGCTCCAATAGGAGTCGTCACGTCTCCTACATTGTATAGAGGACAATGTGATCAGCTCATTCAATTAACATAAACACAGGTAGTTGGAATTGATGACACCTGCATCTCCTCACAGGATGTGTCCCAACAGTATAATTCAGTCTTATCATTCTAATATGGCATATGAAGGGTTCCCAGAGTCTGTGTGTTTTGGGGGGACATGGAGCTGAATCCAAAGTAACACCAACCCCAGGGTCCCCAGGCATACAGCTCACAGAGAGCACCATTCCCCCAAATGCTAGGGCCCATAATCGGTGGGCAAGAGGCTTGCGTTCAGTCCCCTCCAATAGCCTCTGTCCTGGGTGAGTCTGTCACACTGGGCTATTGCAATACATATATTCTAGATATATACTCCCTCTTTTTCAGATGGTTCTGTTTTGTCATCTGCTATGTTACTGTGCTGCTGCACTTAAAACTTCTGTCAAGTTTCTTTTTCTGCTGACAGTCACTTGAAATAAGCAATCCTTACTCCTGATTTAAAGGTTCTATAGACTAATTACTAAGACTATAAGGTGAGACACTGTATTTTATACCAATACCGCCTAATTTGTTTGATAACTAGCCTATTGTCATTCAGAACTGTTCTCTATCAGTATACATATATATTCTACAGGCGGTGCCTATTTCTAAGCACAGATCCATCCTATTAAGCTCACATCATATGAGCACTTACCAGTGATCTAGATTTACCATATAAACATTACATTAAAGGTAGGCTTAATGACTTTTGTATTCATATAAAGAAGGGTCCCCCTAAGCGGACTAAAGGCACTTAAAAAATTACATATATTAAAAGAGTATAACAAGTTATAAAAAGTATACAAGATTTTGTTTGAAGACAAAATGTGTTAAAACATTATATACATTATATTAACGAGACATTAACATGTTTAGGAAATTCATTATTATCTCCAAAGGGTAGATATATGAAGAGACTCTTCTCACACCCAACGCGTTTCTGGATATAAAGTATTTAGTCCTTCAGGGGTGTAGAAGAAAGGAGAAGAGACATTCATATAGTATTGGGTGGTGAAATAGTTGTGTTTCATTAAGTTGCATTAAAAACCTTAAGTTAAGATAGCATTGGACATTAGTGCTGGTGGGGTTGCTGTCCCTCGTTAATATAATGTATATAATGTTTTAACACATTCTGTCTTCAAATAAAATCTTGTATACTTTTTATAACTTGTTATACTCTTTCAATATATGTAATTTTTTAAGTGCCTTAAAAGTCCGCTTAGGGGAACCCTTCTTTATATGTATCTTGTCTATTTGATGTGGCACTGTCTTTCCAAAAAAACCCTAGGTTAGTCTGTCATCCCCCACTTCGTCAATGACTTTTGTATTTGACTACATTTGTCCACTTCTTTCCTGCATGGAGTGAACTCCTCTGTTCTACCCTAATTAACCCCTTAGGGGTCTCTTGCCTCCCTCTCCCCAGCAGTGGATTTCTAACCTATCCCTGCTACTATCATTCTTCTTTTCTACACCTCATCAAGTCCCTCTGCCAGGCACGTCCCCACATGTGATCTACATCACCCTATGCATGTCTCTTTTGAAGCCCACCTTTTGATTGCCTTATGGTACTCTCTGCAAACTTTTGAGACTCTCTACCAAGAACCTTATTAATTTTATTCATTGCTTATATTTTATGTTTCTCTCTGCTTTAGACTAACAGGCTCCTAAAGAAGCATTCAATTGCGAAACATGTAGAGCTAGTTCTTGTCTATTATATTAATACAGTTTAAGGACATATCCCTGCCCAAGGGTATGTCTCTGAGATTTATGACCCGTCTTAGAGAGATCCATTTAGCTTTTTGCACTTTATTTGCAATGTTTTAAATATGTTTTTGTATCATGTGTTTAATAAAAAAAAATATGTATTTCATTTTATAATTGGTGCCTATTAAGTCCGTTTTTGCTGCCTCTATATCCAATTTACTTGACTTTTAGGACGTGGCACTGCTCTACCTAAAAAAAATTCCCACAGTCCTGTGGTGGAATTTGGTACTCTTTGATTTACACACATGTGCGATATCGCCGCGATCGTTGGAGAAATAATTCTAAGCCTAGACCTCCTCTGTAACTCAAAACTGGTAACTTTTAGAAATTTTTAAACGTCACCTATGGATATTTTTAAGGGTAAAATTTAGTCGCCATTCCACGAGCAGGCACAATTTTGAAGCTTGACATGTTGGGTATCAATTTACTCGGGGTAACATCATCTTTCACAATATAAGAAAAACATTGGGCTAACTTTACTGTTGTCTTATTTTTTTAATTAAAAAAAGTGAAATTTTTTCAAAAAAAGTGCGCTTGTAAGACCGTTGCGCAAATACGGTGTGACAGAAAGTATTGCAATGACTGCCATTTTATTCTCTAGACCAGTGGTTCTCAACCTGGGGGTCGAATGATGATTTGCCAGGGGGTCACGCAATCCTGGGCTGTTCCTGAATACCGCACCGCTCTCCCAGCCTTTTCGCGGCTGCCCAGCAGGGCTGTTCCTGGAACCCGTAGCCGCCCAGCTGGGCTGTTGCCGGAGCCGACAGTCGCCCACTCAGCCTCTTCCTAGCCGCCCATTCAGTTCACGGCATAGCTGGGGGGCAGAGACTAGAGGTTCCTCATGGTGAGGAATGTGAACTGGGAGGGGATAAAGGAGACCTTATCTCCTGATTTCGGCATAGGTGTCACTGCTGCGAGACACCACAAATTCAGAGACATAGTGATTAACACTACCTGGAATAAGGAGGAAGGAATAAAAATGGAGAATACATGGAAGGGAGAGGAAAAGAGGGGGAGAAACAAAGAAAAAGGAGAGAAAGAATAAGAGAGAGAACAAGAAAGAAGGCTAGAGAGAGGGATGGGGAAAAAAAAACAAGAAATTAGGATAGAGAGGGATAAAAGGGAAAGAAAGGAGAACAAAGAGAGAGTGGTACATCCTAAAATGTACCATAGAGTGTTTTAATACTGTACCAGTAGAAGGGACTCAAGGAGCACTAAATGTTCATGGGTTAGGGGCGCAAATGACTTGTCTTACCTTGGGTGCTGACAAACCACGCTAGAAAATTCTTTTACTATTAGGGGTCCCCACAACTTGGGAAATTTTATCAATGGGTCTCGGCACTAGCAAGGTTAAGAACCTCAGCTCTAGGGTGTCTGAAAAAAAAAATTATATATAATGTTTGGGGTTCTAAGTAATTTTCTAACAATAAAAAAGATTTAAACTTGTAAACACAGTCTGAAAAATAGGCGCGGTCCTCAAGTGGTAAAAGGTATAAAGAGAGATGGTGGGATTGGGGAAAGGGAAGGGAGGGGGGAATTGTAAAGATCAAATGTATTTTGATATAATGAAAATAAATAATAAGAAAAAAATGCTGCTTTACAGGGGGATTACAGAAGCCAGGTATGAAGAGAAAATGCATCCAAAGTAAGTATTTTATTAAAAGTACAATTAGTGGGGTGTTTATTACCTAATTAATAATGTATTCACTAAAGCATAGATTTTAACAAATAATTGAATAAATGATAATTGAGTTGTTTGGGAAAAACAGGATGTTCTATTAAGAGGTAAATTTGACAAACAGCCAATGAAAACTTTGCAATGCCAGAGAAGCTGATATAATCAACAGAACCTTGGGCGTCTTATAGCTATAGGAGCCATAAAGAAACTCTGTCACCAAAAGCATAAAAAAAAAAAAAAAAAATAAGACTTTTCCAGAAGAGGAGGAGGAGGAGGAAACTGCTAGGGAATTTACTATTCCTGGAGTAGTCAAATTTTCAACCAAGTTCAATGACACATTGCAAGTGAATGAAAAAAAGTAATTAATGGAAGAAAAACCGCTGCAAATTAATCTTAACACTTGATTTTTCTTCTTTATCTACATTGATTCTCAGTTGGAGTCAGAATCTCTTTAATATAACTCTTTACCATCTGTGCTGGCCCAGTATCTCCCCCTTACTCTCGTCTCCCTGTGAAACCTTTTGAGCTCGTTTACACAAATGTTGCCCTCTGAAGAGCGATCTGTAGTTTATTGCTTTTCAGAAGGCATTTGGCAGGCGATGCGAATGCAATCACAAAACAAGAGTGCAGCTCTAAGATAAATTAAAATGTAAGTGTAATACAAATATATAAAACTATTGTCACCATAAAACAAAGCAATCCATATGTGAAGCCAGAAACTGTAAACTCCGTGTTTTTTTGATTATGAGGTAAATGACAGATTGTATATACCAAATGCCACCAAACGTCTTAGTCCACACACACATACACAGGGCATTTTTACAGCAGCGTCAGAGGTTTTTTCTTCTTTGCAGCTTAAAAATGCCTCTCTTATTCTATGGCCTCATGCACACACAGGCTTTTAGGAGCTGTAAGTGGCATGGGCGTTTTTCATGCTGTAAAAAGAACCCAGGGCCAGCGCGTTCTGAAGACCAGCGTTACAACTGTAATAACGTCTGGTGCTGCTAAACGTGGCTTAACGCTGGGTAAGGCCCTTTGGGTCTGGATCTTAAAAGGGAACCCCATGCCACAATGGGAAAAAAAAAAACAAACGGCATGGTGTGGATTTTGAGGGGAATCCTCAACCCCCCGCCCCCCATGAATGGTGTGAGGTTTTGACAAGTCCTTTATTAAAAATCTTGCTCCGGTGTTCTCCCTCTGGTCTTCTCTGCCGTCACTAGGGGCGGGGTCTAATGGGATGTCACCAGATGGCCATGCCCCATGGCTATATAAGAACCAGCAGAGAGTGAAGCTGGCAGAATGATGGGAGACAGCGTCAGAGGAAGACCGGGTTGGCGAAGAGAAGATCGAAGGAAGATTTTTAATAAAGGACTTGTCAAAACCATCTCTTGTTCTTATTTACACTACACTGCCTTTTTTGGGGGTGAGAGGGTAGGGGTACAATGTTCCCTAGACCCTCTTAACCACCGCCCAGGGTTGTTGGGAAGAGGCCCTTGTGTCCATCAAAAAAGCACCCGCTCACCATGTTGAGGGTGTGTGGCCTGGTATGGTCCGGGGGGGGGGGGGGGGGCGCTTGCTCGTCTCCCTCTTTCATGACCTGACCTGGTTGCATACTTAGATAAGGGTCTGGTATTGATTTTTGGGGGGACCCCATGCTGTATTGTTTTTTGGCATGAAGGTTCCCATGAAAATCGATACCAGACACAAAGGGCCTAGTATGGATCTTGAGGGGGACCCCCCATAATTTTTAATTATGGCGTGAGGTTTCCTGTCTAGATCCTCAGAGCACAAGTCACACCACAAGTCGGATCATTATGTTCCAACTTGGAAGCAACTTCCTTAAAGTCGGATGAGTTAAGACGGCTCTCATACGGAACCATTGATTCTGAATAGAGGCAAAGGAACGCTGCTAAAAGCTAACGTGGCTAAATGCACATTAACTCCAAAGCAAAAAAGCTACTAAAAGCGTTTTTACAGCTACTTTTCCCTGGCATTGGTAGTGGCCTTGCAGCTCATTTTTTCTAACGCCCTGTGTGCATGGGGACTTAATGATAAACCAAACAGCACCTCAGTGTGCAACAGAAGGAGGCTTACCAGAATATTATGACTCTCAATTAGGAGTGGTCAACCAGCACTTGTGTATCAATCCAAGATATTTAGTTTTCCTCAAAACCACATGTCAAATGATGGTACTGCTGCGTTGTAATAAATCACAGTGCATATAGTGGGGACGGAAAGTATTCAGACCCCCTTAAATTTTTCACTCTTAGTTATATTGCAGCCATTTGCTAAAATCGTTTACAGTGGAGCAAAAAAGCATTTAGTCAGCCACCAATTGTGCAAGTTCTCCCACTTAAAAAGATGAGAGGCCTGTAATTGTCATCACAGATATACTTCAACTATAAGAGACAAAATGTGGAAACAAATCCAGACAATCAGATTTGGAAATAATTTATTTGCAAATTATAGTGGAAAATAAGTATTTTGTCAATATCAAAAGTTCATCTCAATACTTTGTTATATATCCTTTGTTGGCAATGACAGAGGTCAAATGTTTTCTGTAAGTCTTCACAAGCTTGTCACACACTGTTGCTGGTATGTTGGCCCATTCCTCCATGCAGATCTCCTCTAGAGCAGTGATGTTTTGGGGCTGTCGCTGGGCAACACAGACTTTCAACTCCCTCCAAAGGTTTTCTATGGGGTTGAGATCTGGAGACTGGCTAGGCCACTCCAGGACCTTGAAATGCTTCTTACGAAGCCACTCCTTCATTGCCTGGGCGGTGTGTTTGGGATCATTGTCATGCTGAAAGACCCAGCCACGTTTCATCTTCAATGCCCTTGCTGATGGGAGGAGGTTTGTACTCAAAATCTCACGATACAGGGCCCCATTCATTCTTTCATGTACACGGATCAGTCGTCCTGTTCCCTTTGCAGAGAAACAGCCCCAAAGCATGATGTTGCCACCCCCATGCTTCAGAGTAGGTATGGTGTTCTTTGGTTGCAACTCAGCATTCTCTCTCCTCCAAACACGACGAGTAGTGTTTCTATCAAACAGTTCTACTTTGGTTTCATCTGACCATGTGACATTCTCCCAATCCTCTTCTGGATCATCCAAATGCTCTCTAGCAAACCTCAGATGGGCCCGGACATGTACTGGCTTAAGCAGAGGGAAACGTCTGGCACTGCAGGATCTGAGTCTCTGGCGGCGTAGTGTGTTACTGATGGTAGCCTTTGTTACATTGATCCCAGCTTTTGCAGGTCATTCACTAGGTCCCCTGTGTGGTTCTGGGATTTTTGCTCACCGTTCTAGTGATCATTTTGACCCCACGGGGTGAGATCTTGCGTGGAGCCCCAGAACTAGGGAGATTATCAGTGGTCTTGTATGTCTTCCATTTTCTAATTATTGCTCCCACAGTTGATTTCTTCTCACCAAGCTGCTTGCCTATTGCAGATTCAGTCTTCCCAGCCTGGTGCAGGTCTACAATTTTGTTTCTGGTGTCCTTCGACAGCTATTTGGTCTTCACCACAGTGGAGTTTGGAGTGTGACTGTTTGAGGTTGTGGACAGGTGACTTTTATACTGATAACAAGTTCAAACAGGTGCCATTAATACAGGTAATTAGTGGAGGACAGAGGAGCCTCTTAAAGAAGAAGATACAGGTCTGTGAGAGCCAGAAATCTTGCTTGTTTGTAGTTGACCAAATACTAATTTTCCACCATAATTTGCAAATAAATTCTTTCAAAAATTGGACAATGTGATTGTCTGGATTTGTTTCCACATTTTGTCTCTCATAGTTGAGGTATACCTATGATGACAATTACAGGCCTCTCATCTTTTTAAGTGGGAGAACTTGCACAATTGGTGGCTGACTAAATACTTTTTTGCCCCACTGTAAGTTCATGTTTTCCTCATTAATGTACACACAGCACCCCATATTGACAGAAAAACACAGAATTGTTGACATTTTTGCAGATTTATTAGAAAAGAAAAACTGAAATATCATATGGTCTTAAGTATTCAGAACCTTTGCTGTGACACTCATATATTTAACTCAGATGCTATCCATTTCTTCTGATCATCCTTGAGATGGTTCTACACCTTCATTTGAGTCCAGCTGTGTTTGATTATACTGATTGAACTTGATTAAGAAAGCCACACACCTGTCTATATAAGACCTTACAGCTCACAGTGCATGTCAGAGCAAATTAGAATCATGAGGTCAAAGGAACTGCCTGAAGAGCTCAGAGACAAAATTGTGGCAAGGCACAGATCTGGCCAAGGTTACAAAAAAATTCTGCTGCACTTGAGGTTCAGAGCACAGAGCACAGTGGCCTCCATAATCCTTAAATGGAAGACATTTGGGACGACCAGAACCCTTCCTAGGTTTGTGTGTGATGGAAAAATCTGGACAGCCGCACTCCGGATTGGAAAAGTGAAAAATAAAATCCTCTTTATTGAAAAAGTAATAACATGATTAAAATCCGTACATGGCTTTGTTGGGATAATGCAGCATAACCGCTAACGCGTTTCACGCTCCCATAGAGCGCTTCCTAGAGCTGGCCGTCTGGCCAAACTGAGCTATCGGGGGAGAAGAGCCTTGGTGAGAGAGGTAAAGAAGAACCCAAAGATCACTGTGGCTGAGCTCCAGAGATGCAGTCGGGAGATGGGAGAAAGTTGTAGAAAGTCAACCATCACTGCAGCCCTCCACCAGTTGGGGCTTTATGGCAGAGTGGCCCGACGGAAGCCTCTCCTCAGTGCAAGACACATCAAAACCTGCATGGAGTTTGCTAAAAAAAACACCTGAAGGACTCCAAGATGGTAAGAAATAAGATTCTCTGGTCTGATGAGACCAAGATGGAACTTTTTGGCCTTAATTCTAAGTGGTATGTGTGGAGAAAACCAGGCACTGCTCATCACCTGTCCAATACAGTCCCAACAGTGAAGCATGGTGGTGGCAGCATCATGCTGCGGGGGTGTTTTTCAGCTGCAGGGAAAGGACAACTGGTTGCAATAGAGGGAAAGATGAATGTGGCTAAGTACATGGATATCCTGGACGAAAACCTTCTCCAGAGTGCTCAGGACCTCAGACTGGGCCGAAGGTTTACCTTCCAACAAGACAATGACTAAGCACACAGCTAAAATAACGAAGGAGTGTCTTCACAACTGTTCTTGAATGGCCCAGCCAGAGCCCTGACTTAAACCCTTATGAGCATCTCTGGAGAGACCTAAAAATGGCTGTCCACCAACGTTTAATCACACACATAGCTGGACTTGTGTCTTTTTTCAACCTCACCTACTATGTAACTATGTAACTATGTTTACCATCCAACCTGACAGAACTGAAGAGAATATGCAAGGAGGAATGGCAGAGAATCCCCAAATCCAGGTGCAAAAAACTTGTTGCATCTTTTCCAAAAAGACTCATGGCTGTATTAGGTCAAAAGGGTGCTTCTACTAAATACCGAGCAAAGGGTCTGAATACTTAGGACCATGTGATATTTTAGTTTTTCTTTTTTAATAAATCTGCAAAAATGTCAACAATTCTTTGTTTTTCTGTCAATATGGGGTGCTGTGTGTACATTAATGAGGAAAAAAAATGAACTTTTAGCTTTTAAACTTTTAAAATGATTTTAGCAAATGGCTGCAATATAACAAAGAGTGAAAAGTTTAAGGGGGTCTGAATACTTTCTGTCCCCACTGTACATAATCAGTTGAACATAGTGTCATGAAAAACAAAAAGACACGCTCTCCATAGTGTAATCCTGATTAAAACACTAATTTAATGTGGTAAATGCACTCACAATGAAGAGATGACAACCAGGCACTCCATATATAAACAACTCCCATTCCAGAATCCAAGATGGCTGTGGCGGGATTGCATATACGTAGTTACATGTGTTCCATTCTGCCCTACTAGTTTCTTTAAAGACGATGTCATTGAAGGAGCAAGCAATATATACTTCTCACCACCTCTTTTAACCCCTAAAAGCCAGCATCACCACACTGCAGCTCTGAATGGCTCATTGACTTGGATGGGTTGCATTCAGTGGGCTGCACTGCCCTACAAATGCTACAGGGGAGACGTGTGTACTCCCATAGTTTGTTATAAAATTTTGCAAACAGGTAACTTTTCTCCTTCACTGATGTGCGTTGATGAGGCTGCACTGATGGGCACTGATAGGCGGTACTGATGGGGAGGCACTGATGAGGCTGCACTGGTAGGCAGCACTGATGGGCAATGATAGGTGGCACTGATAGGCAGCACTGATAGATGACACTGATGAGGATGCATTGATGGGCACTGAATGGCAGCACTGGTGGGCACTGATTGGCAGCACTGTTGGGTGGCTGTTGGGTATATAAAAAGTGGATGACTAATGCGCAAAAACCACACCAATAGATCAACTCAACAAGGAGCCGCCAACATAAAACGGTGTACTCACATAAACTCAAATGAAATAATACAAAAATGATGTGGCGCTGCCTCAGTCTCTATGTATCAACTCAACCAAAATAAAACAAATTGATAGATTAAATAACTTCAGTGACTAATCATCTAGGTAAATAAATACACAGATAATAATAATATACATAATCCAAAGAGCATACGATGCAAAGAGAATAATCAATAATCCAAACAAATTAAGATGTGTACACAGTAAAAACTAAATAAAGTGAAAAATGCCAAGTGATAATCAATGTCCAATCAAGTGGAGTGTCCTTACAGTGGGACAGGGTAACATCAAGCAAATAAGTGATAATAATAAAAGTGAATAAAATATGTGCAGTCCAAAAAATGCATGCAATACGACTTCCAATACGACTCTCAATGTCAGCCTGAGGAAATCTTCTAATAGTTGAAGAAAAGTGCAAGTGCATTGGCAGCAAATGTCTAAGCCAATTCATCCAGTCTTGCTCCAGTGTGTGGTAATCATTTCCCCCAGCCCAGTGGGCCGAATCAAGTGTGTACCCCCAGGTAAGCAGCACTGTGTGCAAAGGGTCGGCTTCCAATGATGGTCACAACTCCCGGAGGACATAAGTTGGTACGATAAGGATGGCGCTCTCCCACAGTTAACCGGTAATCTCAAATGTAGGGTACAAGGAAGAAAAGTGGCCCCATAGTGTAGTAGATAAAATATATTTACTAAAAAACAAAGTAGTAACTTACATTAAAATCAGAGCGATCAGTGATATAGACACACAGGCTTCCGGGTTCGGCCGTACCCGAAAGCAGCGGCACCTGGCTCCTCCCTCCCTGACGCATTGCGTCACACCACATGTGACTTTATCAAAGGAATAAGGAGGCGGGTGCCCAACAGCCAGTATAAATAGTGACCGCTGTCATGGCAACAGCGGATCACTGAATCAATTAAAATCTCGGTCCATAATGGGTAATACAGGAGTACTTCAATGAACATGATACTCATAAAAATTAAGGATAGACAGTAAAATAATTCATTCTTCTAACAAGGGTAATAATTTTGAAAAAATAGAAATACATATAACAAACTAGCAAATTGCACATACGCCATCTGGTGGTGGAAGTAAATAAAAATATACTTCTAGGGAAAATCTATAGCTAAGAACAAGGGAAAGAGATCAATCAATCCCAAACGCCATCAAGTGGCAAATAGGGAGAATATATGTTTAAAACCCACCAGCTCACTGGTGACATCTAGTGAGCACAGACCATATCCATATAAATATCCAACTCAGCTAAAACATATCGATATAGCATATCCAGGGAGAAAGTATATAATCCAATGCCCCCCCAATATCGCAAGTAGCCTCTAAAATGAGGACATTCAGTAAAGGGAATCCACATATCTAAAATCCATAATAAAGGACTAATCCAGCTAGTGGATATATATATTCACATGTCCCCAATTATGCTAATGACCCCTAAGCTAAAATCATTCAATAAAAAACATCCAGATATCTGTAATCCAAAATACTAAGAGAAGCACTAATTTAGTTAATAAAAGACTCCAGAAATACACCCCAAAAGTTCCTAATGGGGGGGAATGAACACACTAAAACCTATAATCTCAACATACAAAGTGACCATAATAAAAAAACATAAATATATTATAATATGGAAATAAAACAATTAAGATCGAACTCTACGTTGTGCCCCAACGGCGATAAAGTACGTAATTCGTAGATCCATCAGACTCAGCTTGACTGATCTTAATAATTTTATTATCTCCCCTCCAATGGGGTTTATATTTTTCTATTCCGCAGACTTTAAGTGATGAGGGATCACTATTGTGGTATTTTGCATAGTGTCTTGATAAGCTATGCTTATCAAAGCTCTTTTTTATATTCTGCACTTGTTCCCTCAATCTCTTCCATATCTCTGTCCTACCAATATATTGAATATGGCAGGGGCAATCTAATAGGTAGACAACCCCTTCACTACGACATGAAATAAAATCTTCTATCGGGTAATTCTGTAATGTTACGGTTGAAGTAAAACTTGATTTCTTACTTTTATTTTCTTTCGTATGTCGGCACATGTAGCAGCTTTTACATGGGTAGTATGCCTTACCCTCAAAGAAAGAGAACTTTTTCTTATTTGGGGGATCCAGAACATTTTTTGCCAAACGATCCCTCAAGGTGGGGGCTCTTCTGTATATAAATTTAGGTTTAAGCGACAAGGTAGTGCCCAGAAGACGGTCCGTTTTAATGATATCCCAGTGTTTTCTAAAGATTCTCTCGATTTGTTTATGCTGGATATTGAAGTCCATGATGATAGGTATGTTATCTTGATGAGCTGTATTTTTGATGTTATCTTGTATTAGTTTCTCTCTATCCAGCAATGCAGCATCATTTATTTTTTTCTTCAATAAACTCTGTCATATCCCTTTTGAACAAATCTCTCTCCAATCATTTTAGCCTGTTTAAGAAACGTTTCTTTTGTAGTGCAATTCCGCCTTAATCTGACCAACTGACCCTTTGGTATATTATCAAGCCACACAGAATGGTGACAGCTGTCGAGAGGCAGGTAGCTGTTTCTATCAACGGCTTTGAAATAGGTCTGGGTAATTAACTTCTTTTTTTATTTCAAGATCTAAAAAATTGATTGCCTCATCGCTAATTTCCCAAGTGAGTTTTATATTTTTATTATTAGTATTAAAGGGGTTGTAAAGGTAATTTTTTTTTTCTTTAAAAATAACAAACATGTTATACTTACCTTCACTGTGCAGCTCGTTCTGCACAGAGTGGCCCCGAACCTGCTCTTCTGGGGTCCCTCGGCGGCTGTCTCGGCTCCTCCCCGCAATAACTAACCACCTTAATGCGAGCTCCCTCGCATGGTGGTTAGTTATTGCGGGCGCGCTCCCGTGATACAGCCGGCTGCTATAGCCGCTCACTGTATCACTGGGCCCCGCCCCCGGCGCGTTGCGTCATTGGATGTGATTGACAGTAGCGCGAGCCAATGGCTGCGCTGCTTTCAATCCATCCACTATAGCCAATCAGCGACCAGGCTGATCGGCTGAATGGAGGTCGGGAACGAGCGGCCGAGTTTCGAGGTGTCAGGTAAGTAAAACGGGGGGGCTGGGGGCGGCGGTATTATCAAAAGTTTTTTCACCTTAATGCATAGAATGCATTAAGGTGAAAAAATTTATACCTTTACAACCCCTTTAAGATTAAAACAAAAGTCGATAAGGCTCTCTCTATTCCCACTCCAGATTATAATAATATCGTCTATAAAATGTTTAAATAGTGTCAGCTGATGTGGTACATTATTATAAAGTGCTTCCTCCTCCCATTCTGACATATAAAGATTAGCAATGCTGGGCGCATAATTAGCGCCAATCGCTATTCCACAGATTTGTTTGTAGTATTTATTATCATGCCAGAAGTAGTTCGAGTCTAGACTATATTTTAATCAGTCCAATAGAAATCTCCTTTGTTTACATTTCAAACTACTAAGACTTCTAAGGGCCCATTTAGTCGCTTGTAGGGCCTCCTCATGATTAATAACTGTATATAAGGATGCAACGTCGGCGGTTGCCAAATGACTGGGTCCATCACTCAGGGTGACATCATTGAGGAGTTGGATGAGATGTTTAGTATCTCTCAAGTAGGATCTCGTCTTCTTAACCACTGGTTGTAGAAACCAATCAATATATTCTCCAATTCGTGCACCTACCGAGTTGATTCCATTAACTATAGGCCCCCCCCGGGGGTTTTTTCTTGTCCTTGTGGATCTTGGGTAACGTATAAATCACCGGTACCCTATAGGTTTTGGGCTGTAAATATACAGTTTCTTTTTTATTCAATAGACCCTTCTCAGATCCCTTCTGTATAATCTTAGCCAACTCTTTTTTGTATCTTATCGTCGGGTTGCTTGGTAGTATCTGATAAGTTCTACTGTCATTCAATTGACGATTAAGTTCCTCATTATAGTCAGCTTTGGATTGAATAACTATAGCCCCTCCCTTTATCAGCTTGTCTTATCACGATGCCCTTTCTTGCTTGCAGTTTCTTTATTCCACTCTTTATACTTCCTGAATCACATACTTTTTTTTATTTTTTTTTTTATTTTATTGTAGGTCCTTTAAAATCATTTTCTTGAACACATCAACATGTCCATCAGTAGGGATGAGCCGAACACCCCCCTGGTTCGGTTCGCACCATAACCTGCGAACGGACCGAAAATTTGCACGAACGTTAGAACCCCATTGACGTCTATGGGACTTGAACGTTCGAAATCAAAAGTGCTCATTTTAAAGGCTAATTTGCATGGTATTGCCCTAAAAAGGGTTTTGGGACCCGGGTCCTGCCCCAGGGGACATGTATCAACGCAAAAAAAACTTTTAAAAACGTCCGTTTTTTTCGGGAGCAGTGATTTTAATAATGCTTAAAGTAAAAAAAAAGTGAAATATTCCTTTAAATATCGTACCTGGGGGTGTCTATAGTATGCCTGTAAAGTGGCGCGTGTTTCCCATGCTTAGAACAGTCCCTGCACAAAATGTCATTTTTAAAGGAAAAAAAGTCATTTAAAACTGCTTGCGGCTTTAATGTAATGTCGGGTACTGGCAATATGGATGAAAATCGGTGAGACAAACGGCATGGGTACCCCCCAGTCCATTACCAGGCCCTTTGGGTCTTGTATGGATATTAAGGGGAACCCCGCACCAAAATTAAAATAAGGAAAGGTGTGGGGCCACCAGGCCTTATATACTCTGAACAGCAGTATACAGGCGGTGCAAAAAGACAGGGACTGTAAGTTTGTTAAGTAGAATCTGTTTGTAATTTTGAACGGGTACATTTTTAACGTGTTTAGCTCCAGCCAAAAAATCTTTTTTAAGCTTTTTGGAAAACATAGGGAAGGGTTATCACCCCTGTGACATTTGTTTTGCTGTCTGTCCTCCTCTTCAGAAGATTTCACCTCACTTTTTGTCCCAATGACAAATGTTTTTTGAAAATTTGGGGTTTTTTGTGGAACAAGGATTGGAAAGCATCAGTGGAAAGGAGAAATATTTTTCCCATATTAACTCATACAGGAGAGAATTTCCCTTCCTAGGGGTAGATTTCATCTCGCTTCCTGTTGTCTCCTTCCGTTTGCAAGTAGGAGTCGTTTTGTAAGTTAGATGTTTGAAAGTAGGGGCCTGCCCTATATACTCAGCAGAAATTTGGGCCTTAGGTGTTGTTGTGGCCACAACACTGTAAGCCCTCACAGGGCCCTGCTGTGAAATATTAGATCAAGAATTGTAATTACATGCCCCTGTTGGACAGGGGCAGAAAAATTGGGCCTTTGGTGGTGGTGGTGCTGGTGCCACAACACTGTAAGTCCTCACTCGCTCTTGGTGGGTGCAGAAATGGGCCCTGCTGTGAAATATTAGATCAAGAATTATAATTGCATGCCCCTGTTGAACAAGGGCAGAAAAATTGGGCCTTTGGTGGTGGTGGTGCTGGTGCCACAACACTGCAACCCCTCACAGACACTCTAGTTGGAACGCAGGAACGAGCCCTGCTGCAAAGTATTGCATCAAAAATTGTAATTACATGCTCCTGGTAAACAGGGGCTGAAAAATTGGGCCTTAGGCACTGGTGGTGGCGCCCAGAACCAAAAATGTTCTTACAAGCTATCAGCGTGATCATTGAGGAGGAAGAGGATAATTACTCAGGGATAGTCACTCAGCATAGGCAGTCTTGAAGGGACCTGAGATTTAAAAAAAAATTATTCGGTTACATCAGCATCAGGTGCTTGGTAGCTGGTGGTGATCCAAGACTGATTCATTTTTATGAAGGTCAGTCGATCGACAGAGTCGGTGGACAGACGCACCGTGTGATCGGTTACAAAGCCTCCAGCAGCACTGAATGTGCGTTCCGAAAGAACGCTGGATGCAGGACAGACCAGTAGCTTAATTGCATACTGTGCAAGCTCTGACCAGTGATCCATCCTCAAGACCCAGTAACCCAGAGGATTTTCGGTGGGAAAGGTGTCCAAGTCAGATCTTGCCCCTAGGTATTCCTGCACCATGTAAAACAGACGCTGGCGATGGTTGCTGGAATCGATCATACCTTGGGGCTGCGGACCAAAAAATTGTCTGAACGCATCGGTCAGACGGCCACCTTCTCCACCGCTCCTTCTTTGACTGACCGAAGCCTCAGCAACACGTTGTCCAGAAACAGGAGTTTGTAACCTCCCAGTCTCTGGGAATGCGTTGCACAGACCTTTCTGCAAGGCCTCCCGAAGATGTTTCATCCTCTGCTCCCTCTGCGATGGCAAGATAAGGTCCGCAACCTTACCCTTGTAACGTGGATCAAGGAGGGTTGCCAGCCAGTATTGGTCCTTCTCCTTGATACCACGAATACAAGGATCCTTACGCAGGCTTTGCAGGATCAGGGAGGCCATGCAGCGTAGGTTTGCTGAGGCATTCGGTCCGGAGTCCTCTGGGTCACTAAGGACGACATGGTCCGCAGCCACCTCCTCCCAGCCACGTACAAGTCCATGTGTTTCTTGGGACTGATCTCTTAAAGACTGCTGCTGATGCTGAGTGCCAGGCTCCACCTCCATACTGACACAATCTTCCTCCTCCTCCTCCTCCTCCTCCTCCTCTTCCTGTGTGATCGGCGGGCACGCAGGAACACTGTCTGGATAAAGGGGGCCTTGAGAGCTAAGGAAGTCCTCCTCTTCCTGCCTCTGTTCTGCCTCAAGTGCCCTGTCCATTATTCCACGCAGCGTGTGCTCCAACAGGTGGACAAGGGGGACAGTGTCACTGATGCTTGCACTGTCAGTGCTCACCATCCTCGTGGCCTCCTCAAATGGTGACAGGACAGTGCATGCATCCCTGATCATGGCCCACTGGCGTGGGGAAAAAAAAACAAGCTCCCGTGACCCTGTCCTGGTGCCATAGTTGCACAGGTACTCATTGATGGCTCTCTGCTGCGTGTGCAGCCGCTGCAGCATGGCCAACGTTGAGTTCCACCTGGTGGGCATGTCACAGATTCGGCGGTTCTTGGGCAGGTTAAACTCCTTTTTGGAGGTCCGCCAGCTGATCACTGGTATTATATGACTGGCGGAAATGCACACAGACTTTCCTGGCCTGCCTAAGGACATCCTGTAAGCCCGGGTACCTGCCCAAGAACCGCTGCACCACCAAGTTAAGGACGCGAGCCAAACAGGGCACATGGGTCATTTGTCCCTGTCAGAGGGCAGAGAGGAGGTTGGTGCCATTGTCGCAAACCACCATTCCTGCCTTAAGTTGGCGTGGCGTCAACCACCTCTGAACCTGCCCCTGCAGAGCTGATAAAACCTCTGCCCCAGTGTGGCTCCTGTCCCCCAAGCACACTAGCTAAAGCCCCTGATGGCATCTTTTGGCCTGCGTACTTGCGTAGCCCCTTGAATGGCTATGGAGCACCGCTGGTTCCGAGGACAAAGCACAGGAAGAGGCCATGGAGGAAGAAGAGGAGGGGGTGGAGGAAAGAGGTGTGTCACAATCATTAGGGGCATTTTGGAGGCGTGGTGGCGGAACAACCTCCAACACTACTGCACCTTGTCCTGCATCCTTCCCAGCTGCCAGCAGAGTCACCCAATGCGCCATGAAACTTGGGTAACGTCCCTGTCCATGCCTGCTGGACCATGAGTCAGCGGTAATATGCACATTACCGCTGACCGCCCTGTCCAGCAAGGCATGGACATTGCCTTCCACATGCCGGTAGAGAGCCGGAATCGCCTTCCGTGAGAAAAAGTGGTGTTTGGGTACCTGCCACTGAGGAACCGCACATTCCACAAACTCACGGAAGGGGATAGAGTCTACCAACTGAAAAGGCAGCAGTTGAAGTGCTAGCAATTTTGCCAAGCTAGCATTCAACCGCTGGGCATGTGGATGGCTGGGAGCAAACTTCTTTCGGCGGTGCAGCAGCTGGGGCAGGGAAATTTGCCTGGTACAATCTGATGTCGGTGTACCGATAGCAGATTGCCCACAAGTACTTGGCTGTGACACACCTAATTCTACTCCTTCATTCCTCTCAGTGCAGGTCTCAGAGAGGACTGAAGGTATAGTGGGGTTGGAGATCTCAGCTGATGAGAAGCAAGGAGAGGTCCTCTTTGTTCTTTGGTGTGGGTCTTTTAGATACCCTTGCCAATGAACTGCATGGCAGGTCAACATATGTCTGGTCAAGCATGTGGTACCCAAGCGGGAGATGTTTTGGCCATGCGAGATACGCTTGAGACATATGTTGCAAATAGCAGCGGTGCGATCTGATGCACTCGTCTCAAAAAAGGCCCACACCAAAGAACTTTTTGAATAACGTGCAGAGACTGCAGCGTCCTGCACATGTGGAGCTTTGGGGTGTGATGCAGTCAGTGTGCTGCCCTTAGGCTGGCCCCTGGAGGGCATCCTGCCGCCTCCTCCTCCTCTTCCTCCTCCCTCCTATCAGGCACCCACATTGAGTCAGTGACCTCATCATCCCCTCCCTCCTCATCACTGGAGCAAACCTGGTAGTATGCTGCAGCAGGGGGAGCATGACTGCCAGATTGCTGTCCTTCTTGGGCACCCCCTCTGTCCGTGCTCATGTTACTGCCTTCATCAAGCTCAGTATCATCGGAGCCTTCCAAACGCTGGGCATTCTCCTGGAGCATGTACCCAACACTGTGGTCAAACAGTTCGAAGGACTCCTCAGGAAGACATGGGGGGGCTAGGGAAGAAGTCACTGATGACATTGAGCCGAGGGAAGAGGCCGCTGCTTTGCCAAAGTACCCTGAGCATGGATGAGAGAGGATGAGGATGAGGAGGATGAGGATGGCTTGGTCATCCACTTGACCAAGTCTTCCGCATGTTGCGGCTCAACACGGGCAGCTGCTGAAAAAAAAGGCCAAGCATGTCCCACAGCCACGTGCTGATGAGGATGCACCGTCTCCACGACCAGCACTAGACACAGAGCCTGCTTGCCCTCTTTTATTGGCTTGTGACTGGCTGCCTCTCCTTGGCCTTCCAGACATACTAATGGCCTGTAGCTGCACTAAGCTGGGATATATATATAAAATAACTTGTAGATTTAGCTGAACACTGTGAGGAGGACGCACCACACTAACTTGTAGTTTTTGCTGAACACTGTGAACAGGACACACTACACTAACTTGTAGCTTTAGATGAACATTGTGCAGAGCTCACAAAAAAATAACTTGTAGGTTTAGCTGAACACTGTGAGCAGGACGCACTACACTAACTTGTAGCTTTAGATGAACACTGTGCAGAGCTCGCAAAAAAATTACTTGTAGGTTTAGCTGAACACTGTGAGGAGGACGCACCACACTAACTTGTAGTTTTAGCTGAACACTGTGAGCAGGACGCACTACACTAATTTGTAGCTTTAGATGAACACTGTGCAGAGGTCTCACTACACTAACTTGTAGTTTTAGCTGAACACTGTGAGCAGGACGCACTACACTAACTGTAAATAGTCTAGCTGCCTGACTGTGGTACTAATAGGATCAAAAGAACACCAGCAATTTTCTTCAGGTAGCTGTAAATACTGTAACAAGACAAGCCTGCCTGTCAGTGGGAAGATAACAGGAACGGATCTAGCTAAACTGAATACAATGTATATATGCAACACCTGGGATGCATATATATACACAATACACTGTAAGTGCAGCTAACTTCCTGATTGTCCTGCCTAATTTAGCTAACTCAAATAAAATGACACTGTCTCTCTGTCTATGTATCTCAAAGCCGGAACACACACTACACAGGGCCGCTGTGCAGGCGGCCTTATATAGTGTGGGGCGTGTTCTAAACCCCCTGAGCCATAATTGGCCAAAGCCACGCTGGCTTTGGTCAATTACAGCTCTCTACCGACGGCGCTGTGATTGGCCAAGCATGCGGGTCATAGTGCATGCTTGGCCAATCATCAGCCAGCAATGCACTGCGATGCCGCAGTGAATTATGGGCCGTGACGTGCCACATGAATTTGGCGCGAACTGCCCATAACGTTCGGAATTTGGCGAATGACCGAACAGCCAATGTTCGAGTCGAACATGGGTTCGACTTGAACACGAAGCTCATCCCTATCCATCAGTACCAGCTGGCAGATTGAAAAGAGATTTGTTCCGGAGGTCACTAAATAGGATACCGTTATTCTCTGGTATGGTTCTTCCTCTTGTTTCACCAGGGTTACTGAGCATATATCTTTTTATATTAAGGCTTCTAATAAATTTGTTGATATCTACATAGGCACTAAACTTGTTGAGATTCTTCTTTGGGGTGAATTTTAATCCCTTATCCAACACTTTTATCTCCTCTTGTGTTCAACCCCACTAATATTAATTATTCCTTCCTCCATTACGCCCTTTTCCTTTTGTTTTTTGATCCCTGCTCAGCATTCTCTTCTCATTTTTCGTTTTTTCCGTTCCTTCTTTCTATGGATCTTCTCGGGGCATTCCTTTGGCGTTCCCCCCTGTCTTGATCCCTCTGTCCTTGTTTCTTCTCCTCCCTTCTTTTTGTTCTTCTGTCTGGACTGGGGTCTGGGGTACGTCTGTCGTATCTCCGTGGGAGAGCTTCTCGATGCTGGCGTCTCGGGGAGTCTCGATAACGTGATTCTAAAAAACAGTATGGTGTTCTTTCACGCTCATATCTATCTTGTTGGCTTTTTGGATATCAAGGTGATTTCACTCCCTCATCATAACTTCGCAACTGTTCAAATCTATTCTGTACCGGAACAGCATAACGATTATTGCTAGGGGGAGATCCCCCTCTTCTATCATCATGTTGGAAGTATCTATAATCTCTAAATTGTCTTTCATCTTTTCTTATTCTATCTGGATAGTAGTTGTTTCTCTCTCCATTTCTCTCATAGTCCCTCCAGGCAGAATAAGGAGATTTTCTGTCTCGGGGGGACTGTTGGTAAGGTCTCCCTTGATAATTGTTGTTATATCCATTGTTCTTCCAGAAAGGTTTTTTCCAATTGTTCCCTTTCCACCTCTGTTTTTGATAAGGGGTGTTGTAACCATTATGGTTCCCTTGTGTCATATTTTTTGGCAAGGTCCCCTCAATTTTCCTTTCTTTTACATTCTCGTTCATCTTCACTTCTTTTACAGGCGAACTAGCATTTGAATTGACGACTGTCTCTTCAATTTTGTTCTGCCATTTAAAGACGAGATCATCATTAAAATCTTTAATATCTCTCTATTTTTTCCTTTTTCTTGCAGATGTTTCTTTATCCTTCTGTTCCATATCACGATTTAATTGTTTCGACAGTGCGATGAATTCTGGCAGTTCTTTGAAGGGTTCCAAGATAACTTTTATATCTTCAATAGTTTTATCCAATAATCTGATCTCCTTTTTGTTTTCTTTTTATAAGGAAGTCTAATAGCTCTAAGCCTTTATCGTTGAAAAAATTAAACCATTCATCTGTGGATTCTTTATCTACTAGGCCATCATTTATGGGTACATCCCATCGAAGTCTTCTCGGTACTAGTTTATCTTTAATATACTTTTCATGTGTTACCATATCCCACCATGCATTATTTTCTCCATTAGGTGGCCTATCTTTCTAAAGCCATTCTCAATGTCTCCCACGTGATTGGTCTCCTGTTTAGTGAAAATTTCATCTATATCTATGGTTCTTTTATTCAAGAAATTGAATACTTCCATGGTATGCAGCACTAGTACAAGTGAGATCAAAGTCAAAGGATATAAAAAGTAGATGACTAATGCGCAAAAACCACACCAATAGATCAACTCAACAAGAAGCCGCCAACATAAAACAGTGTACTCACATAAACTCAAATGAAATAATATAAAAATTATGTGGCGCTACCTCAGTCTCTATGTATCAACTCAACCAAAATAAAACAAAGTGATAGATTAAATAACCTCAGTGACTAATCAGTATCTAGGTAAATAAATACACAGATAATAATATACATAATCCAAAGTGCATACGATGCAAAGAGAATAATCAATAATCCAAACAAACTAAGATGTGCACACAGTAAAAACTAAATAAAGTGAAAAATGCCAAGTGATAATCAATGTCCAATCAAGTGGAGTGTCCTTACAGTAGCACAGGGTAACATCAAGCAAATAAGTGATTATAATAAAAGTGAATAAAATATGTGCAGTCCAAAAAATGCATGCAATGCGACTTCCAATACGACTCTCAATGTCAGTCGGAGAAAATCTAATGGGTGAAGAAAAGTGCAAGTGCAGTGGCAGCAAATGTCTAAGCCAATTCATCCAGTCTTGCTCCAGTGTGTGGCAATCATTTCCCCCAGGCTCTCACCTGCGGTAGCGGCCCCCAAAAGTACAAAAGTACCCTTACCATTTCACAAAAAAACTGTCAAAAATGTTAAAAATGACAAGAGACAGTTTTTGACAATTCCTTTATTTAAATGCTTCTTCTTTCTTCTATCTTCTTTCTTCTATCCTCTATCTTCTAGTCCCCGTAAAGTCCCTGTGCGTCAGAGGGGGGCGGTGCTCCCCCCCCGTTATTTAAGAACCATCAGAAGAGGAGGGGAAGTGTCACACAGCGGGAGCCTCCCATCATGCCATCATGTATGCGGAGCGGCCCGAGGAGAAGAATGGAAGAAGACACCGCGGAGGAAGATGCCGGACGAGAACAACGGGGGAAGAACCAGAAGAAGAAGAAGATGGAGGAAGAAACCGAAGGAAGATAGAAGAAAGAAGAAGAATTTAAATAAAGGAATTGTCAAAAACTGTCTCTTGTCATTGTTAACATTTTTGACAGTTTTTTGTGAAATGGTAGGGGTACTTTTGTACCCCCTTACCATTTCACACAGGGGGGAGGGCCGGGATCTGGGGGTCCCCTTGTTAAAGGGGGCTTCCAGATTCCGTTAGGCTCCCTGCAGACCCCCACAACCACCGGGCAAGGGTTGTGATGATGAGGCCCTTGTCCCCATCAACATGGGGATAAGGTGTGATAAGAAAAGAAATAAGGGGCGGGACTTTGAGTGAAGCACATGGATGCAAAATGAGAAATTAAATAGAAATATGTTTTTAATTGAGTCAATACTTAGAACAAAGGTTGGGGGTATACATACAGTGTATATCAATATTCGAGAATAAATCGCCACACGTAGATACATAATCCAACCATAGGTAAAAACAGTTTTTTACAAATACACCGGTCACATAATAACATGATTAATTGCATTGTAAAAAATACTCATAAAAATAGCTGACGCATTAAAGCGTCAATAGAAATAGAAATAAGGTAAGATAAGTAGGAAAAGTAATATATAAAACATACGTCGTGACTCCAATAAGGAATGTAAGGCAGTATTATACTTTTGCACAGGTCACATAGGGCGTGATTAATTGCAGTGTAAATAATACTAAAACGGATAGTTGATGCATTGAAGCGTCACTAGAGGATAGAGGAGAAAGGCAACTTGATAGAAACGGTCGTAGGGAATTCATGAATAATGTTCTTGTAACGGTAGTTGTTAGCTCTACGCGTTTCAGGACCTTAAAGTCACTCGTCAGGAGCAAAACCGTAATAATTATTTAAGGGTACAATAAATGACATAGTGGTGAGCTGAAAAGCAGGTGGGCAAATGCAAAAATGTGAGAACCCCCACACATCCGTACATTGAAGCCCCGAACTTACATGAGTGTATCCGCACACGGTGGGGACACAGCCGTGAGAGTCAAACCGGCCAGAGATGTCACATCCCGGAGCTGAGGGGGCATGCCCGTGCAGCACCCAACCAGCAAAGGTAACACCCCAAATTGGTCAACTTGTGGACTGGTGAATTGGGTGTGTAGTGTACAGAAGGGGGGAATGCCCCCGAGAGGGGAAACCTATTAAAGGAAAAACTTGTAAGTGAAATGGAATCAGGAAATGTGAGGGATGATATAGAGGGGGAAGTGATAGGGGGTGAGGAGGAGTGAAAGAGAGAGTGAAGGAAAGCTTAAGTGGTAGGAAAGAAAAACCAAAGTGAAGAGGAAAGGAGGAAGAGAGAAGAGATGAAGGGAGAGAGGGAAAGGTGAACATAGAGCAAGTGAAAGGAATGGTTACCTAGTGCTAGATAAGTGGAACAAGAGAGCCAGGGGAGGAATGGTGTTGTGAGGAAGATGTCAGAAGGGGGCGGAGGGGAAACCCACAGTGCGCGTCACAGCTCCGGCATATGACAGGAAAGGCACGGGGGAAGGACAAACAGCGGCCGGTACCCCCAGTGCGTACACACACAGCAAGTATTGAAAAATGGAAAAAAATATAAATAGATGAAATATAAAAAATGAGAAAGTGGGGCTATAAGGTTAGTTGTTCCAATGGTATGTACAAAGAACGGCTGCACTATTAACACACTTCCAATATTTGTTGTGGCTGCTCCTCAGCCGTCCATACAACCCCTCTTTTATGCACTTCCAATTCTCCCTGTGCATTAGGTGGTTCTTTGTACATACCATTGGAACAACTAACCTTATAGCCCCACTTTCTCATTTTTTATATTTCATCTATTTATATTTTTTTATTTTTTTCCGTTTTTCAATACTTGCTGTGTGTGTACGCACTGGGGGTACCGGCCGCTGTTTGTCCTTCCCCCATGCCCTTCCTGTCACATCCCGGAGCTGTGACGCGCACTGTGGGATTCCCCTCCGCCCCCTTCTGACGTGGGGTGGGCGGGGTTTCCCCCACTGCTCATCAGCGTCATGCCTTTTGTGTCGGCTGCTTGGCATCCTCGTGGCACCTATAAATCGGCCGGCAGGCCTACCACCTCAGCATTAGGGAGACTCGTTTTGACACCCATGGCTGGTTATGCTTGGCTAAGCTGGCGGCCAGGCTTTTGGTGTGTCTCCTGTCCCCCACTCTGATGCATGACGTTGGTGGCAGGTCTCGGGTGGTGCTCTCAGCGTGGGCTTCCCCCATTATTGGGACCTGCACCCCGGTCTAAGGCGCACATCTTCCTCACAACACCATTCCTCCCCTGGCTTTCTTGTCCCACTTATCTAGCACTAGGTAACCATTACTTTCACTTGCTCTATGTTCACCTTTCCCTCTCTCCCTTCATCTCTTCTCTCTTCCTCCTTTCCTCTTTACTTTGGTTTTTCTTTCCTACCACTTAAGCTTTCCTTCACTCTGTCTTTCACTCCTCACCCCCTATCACTTCCCCCTCTATATCATCCCTCGCATTTCCTGATTCCATTTCACTTACAAGTTTTTCCTTTAATAGGTTTCCCCTCTCGGGGGCATTCCCCCCTTCTGTACACCACACACCCAATTCACCAGTCCACAAGTTGACCAATTTGGGGTGTTGCCTTTGCTGGTTGGGTGCTGCCCGGGCATGCCCTCTCAGCTCCGGGATTTGACATCTCTGGCCGGTTCGACTCACGGCTGTGTCCCCCCCGTGTGTGGATACACTCGTATAAGTTCGGGGGTTCAATGTACGGATGTGTGGGGGTTCTCACATTTTTGCATTTGCCCACCTGCTTTTCAGCTCACCACTATGTCATTTACTGTACCCTTAGATAATTATTACGGTTTTGCTCTTGACGAGTGACTTTAAGGTCCCGAAACGCGTAGAGCTAACTACTGTTACAAGAACATTATTCATGAATTCCCTACGGCCGTTTCTTTCTATCAAGTTACCTTTCTCCTCTAACCTCTAGTGACGCTTCAATGCATCAACTATCCGTTTTAGTATTATTTACACTGCAATTAATCACGCCCTATGTGACCTGTGCAAATATATAATACTGCCTTACATTCCTTATTGGAGTCATGAGGTATGTTTTATATATTACTTTTCCTACTTATCTTACCTTATTTCTATCTCTATTGACGCTTTAATGCGTCAGCTATTTTTCTGAGTATTTTTTACAATGCAATTAATCATGTTATTATGTGACCGGTGTATTTGTAAAATACTGTTTTAACCTATGGTTGGATTATGTATCTATGTGTGGCGATTTATTCTCGAATATTGATATACACTGTATGTAATGAATTGTATACCCCCAACCTTTGTTCTAAGTATTGACTCAATTAAAAACATATTTCTATTTAATTTCTCATTTTGCATCCGTGTGCTTTACTCAAAGTCCCGCCCCTTATTTCTTTTCTTATCACACCCATCGGGATGGAGAATGGGACTTGCACGGCCCCCTATCCTCATATAAAGTCCCAAGAAATCAATTTTTTCTTTTTATGGGGACAAGGTGTTTTGGGGGGCTACCCCAAAGCACCCTCCCAATGTTGAGGGCATGTGGCCTGCTACGGGTCAGGAGGGGGGGCGCTCTCTCGTCCCCCCTCTTTTCATGCGGCCTGCCAGGTTCTGCTCAGATAAGGGTCTGGTATGGATTTTTGGGGGGACCCCACGCCATTTTTTAAAAAAATTTTGGCATGGGGTTCCCCTTAAAATCCATACCAGACATGAAGGGTCTGGTATAGATTTTGAGGGGGACCCCACGCCATTTTTTTTTTTAAATTTTGGCCGGGGTTCCCCTTAATATCCATACCAGACCTGAAGGGCCTGGTATGGAATTTAGGGGGACCCCCCCATGTCATTTTTTTTTTAAATTTTGGATCGGGGTTCCCCTGTGGGGAATTCCCATGCCGTTTTTATCAATGAACTTTTATGTGTATTGTCAGACCGGCAATTCATTAATAGCCGCGAGTAGTTTTAAATGACTTTTTTTCCTTTGAAATGTCATTTTGCTGTCAGACTGTTCTAAACACGGGAAACATGCGCCCCTTTACAGGCATACTATAGACACCCAATAATACAAAATTAGTGCAGCGCAATAACAAATTAAAATTTAAATTAAAGTCCTTGAAATATTAAAATAATGCCAATATTCTTGATGGAACAAACACCGGTGTGATCTTCACAGGCACCAATGATATTCAAACCAATAGGAAAATGCGCTTACCGGACGTGGTGGACCTCTTAATTATAGGAGGTCGAATGAGCCTGGTTCTCAACGAATTGATAACAGCTTGGATCGCTTGGAAAACACCAACATCCGCCAGTAATCTCATACAAGTTGGAACAGTGAATGAAATCACTTTATAGATTCCTTATGGTAATCCTCAGTGCGGTGTGTAGTACGTTTCCCCAAAAATATAAAATGGAGAAAGCCTCTAAGTGTACACTGTTTAACAGTTTAATTAAAGGTTGCCAAAATCAAGTAATAAAAGGCAGCGCTACAGCGCAATTAAAAATACACAGCAGTGCAAAGCAATATATGATCCAGTTGGAACTCAGACTGTTCGCGTCCGAACAGCTGAAAAGGCTGCGGGTGACGTCACAGGCAAACTCCGCCCCCGTACGCGGCGTTGCGTCCACTGGACTTCATCAGTGAGGGTGGAGTTTGTGAGTCACCCTAGCTTCTAAAATAGCCGCCGCCTGTCACTGGGGAGTGTCGGGTTCCCGGAAATGGAACCCGCTCAACATATGCAGCTACCGCTATATGGAGACACCAGCCCCGGACCTGGCGGAGACCTATAGAAAGCTAATATAAAAAATGGAAAATAATGGACTACATAGCCTCATTTATAAGGAACATTATCGCTAGATAACCGTCCAAAAAGCATCTGTTACCCAGTGCAAAATAGCAACTTAAATCTGTCACAAAAAATTCCATTTAAAAAAAGGGGGGGAATTAAAATAAAAAACATTCAATTCTACCTTTCTAGAAAAAAAATTTTTGTACATTAAAATTATACACAATAACCTGTGTGCACCCGCAGCATTCTCTTACAATAGGTATAATTAAATATACTGAGTATAAAAATATATATATAAAACATTCGTGATATAACACAAGCAATAATCTTTAATATATAGAGCATATATTCATAAATTAGATATGCATGGCTAAAATCTCAAAAATGACTGTTTATTTATCCGAGATAAAACAGTTGAGGTCGAACTCAACATTCATTCCTCTTGGAACAGCTACCCGTGTCTCATGTATCCATAAGGATTCTCTCTGACTGAGCTGCCTAATAAAATTGCCACCTCTCCAGTGTCTTGTCACTTTCTCTATCCCCGAAAATTGGAGTTTTTTGGGTTCTCTATTGTGGCATAACCTGAAATGTTTAGGCACATAATGTGTCTTGAGGCCTTTTTTAATATTATTTACATGCTCCCCAATGCGGACTCCCATAGGTCTGGAGGTTCTACCAACATACTGGAGACCGCATTCACACTGGAGCATGTAAACTATCCCCACAGTATCACAGGTGATTAAATTCCTAATTTAATACGTTTTATCAGTAGCAGTAGCTTTAAATTCTTTCCTTCTTTTAAGATTAAATTTGCATTGCTTACAAGCTGGACATTTTCCACAGGAATAGAAACCAGACATAAAATTAAAAATTCTATTTCCCCTGATCACAGGAGGATCGACCACCCCAGGGGCTATAATGTCTCTTAAGGTAGGCGGTCTCCTTAAAGCTACTGCTACTGATAAAACGTATCAAATTAGGAATTTAATCACCTGTGATACTGTGGGGGTAGTTTACATGCTCCAGTGTGAATGCGGTCTCCAGTATGTTGGTAGAACCTCCAGACCTATGGGAGTCCGCATTGGGGAGCATGTAAATAATATTAAAAAAGGCCTCAAGACACATTATGTGTCTAAACATTTCAGGTTATGCCACAATAGAGAACCCAAAAAACTCCAATTTTGGGGGATAGAGAAAGTGACAAGACACTGGAGAGGTGGCAATTTTATTAGGCAGCTCAGTCAAAGAGAATCCCTATGGATACATGAGAAACGGGTAGCTATTCCAAGGGGATTGAATGTTGAGTTCGACCTCAACTGTTTTATCTCGGATAAATAAACAGTCATTTTTGAGGTTTTAGCCATGCATATCTAATTTATGAATATATGCTCTATATATTTAGTGATATCTATATGGAATTTTTTGTGACAGATTTAAGTTGCTATTTAGCGCTGGGTAACAGATGCTTTTTGGACTGCTATCTAGCGGTAACGTTCCTTATATATGAGGCTATGTAGTCCATTATTCTCCATTTTTTAATATTGGCTTTCTATAGGTCTCTGCCAGGTCCGGGACTGGTGTCTCCATATAGCGGTAGCTGCAAATGTTGAGCGGGTTCCGTTTCCGGGAACCCGACACTCCCCAGTGACAGGCGGCGGCTATTTTAGAAGCTAGGGTGACTCACAAACTCCACCCTCGCTGATGAAGTCCAGTGGATGTAACGCCGTGTATGGGGGCAGAGTTTGCCTGTGACGTCACCCGCAGCCTTCTCAGCTGTTCGGACGCGAACAGTCTGAGTTCCAACTGGTTCCAACTGGATCATATATTGCTTTGCACTGCTGTGTTTTTTTAATTGCGCTGTAGCGCTGCCTTTTATTACTTGACTTTGGCAACCTTTAATTAAACTGTTAAATAGTGTACACTTAGAGGCTTTCTCCGTTTTATATTTTTGGGGAACCGTACTAAACACCGCACTGAGGATTACCATAAGGAATCTATAAAGTGATTTAATTCACTGTTCCAACTTGTATGAGATTACTGCCGGATGTTGGTGTTTTCCAAGCGATCCAAGCTGTTATCAATTCGTTGAGAACCGGGCTCATTCGACCTCCTATAATTTAGAGGTCCATCACGTCCGGTAAGCGCATTTTCCTATTGGTTTGAATATCATTGGTGCCTGTGAAGATCACACCGGTGTTTGTTTCATCAAGAATATTGGCATTATTTTAATATTTCAAGGACTTTAATTTCAATTTTAATTTGTTATTGAGCTGCACTAATTTTGTATTATTGAATGTACCCTTTAGGTCTGGTGAATCCTATAGTGTTCAGCTGGCAACCTACATTTTCTGATTATTTTTGCGCTGATTGCTCATAGTTTAATACTATAGACACCCCCCAGGTACAAAATTTAAAGGAATATTACTCTTTTATTGTTTCACTTTAAGCATTATTAAAATCACTGCTCCCAAAAAAACAGCCGTTTTTGAAACTTTTTTTTGCATTGATCCATGTCCCCTGGGGCAGGACCCAGATCCCCAAACACTTTTTATGACAACAACTTGCATATAAGCCTTTAAAATTAGCACTTTTGATTTCTCCCATAGACTTTTGAAGGGTGTTCCGCGGCTTTCAAATTTGCCGCGAACACCCCAAATTGTTCGCTGTTCGGCGAACTGCCGAACAGCCGATGTTCGAGTCAAACATGCGTTCGACTCGAACTCGAAGCTTATCCCTAATGCACACTACACACCATACCTCCCAACTGTCCCGGAATCGCTGGGACCATCCCGGGATTTCACGTAAATCCCAGAGTCCTGCAGCGGAGCCCAGTGCCAGAGTGTTTTCTCCATGGCTCCACTAATACCCCAGTCAGGCAGCACAGCCCCCCACCCCCCTGCCCAGTCACCCATCCGCCGCTCTACAGGCTGCAGAATGGGAGAGGAGGTGGGCTAGGTCTGCTCCACCTACTCCCCATGTCCCCCTGCACCCGCCCACAACCTCTGGCATGCAGCCAGTCCTGTGGCTATGAAGAGGTTGTGTGGTTGGAAATTTTAAAGCAGTGATCCTGCTGTTAGCCAAGATTCTGGAGACCAGCCAGCCTCGGGTGAGTGAATTCTCCCCTCTCTCTCTTCCTTCCATGTGCCATAGTGATCCTTCCTTCCTGCCTTGCATGTGCCATAGTGGTTCTTCCTTCCTGCCTTCCATGTGCCATAGTGATTACTCCTGCCTTCTATGTGCCAAGTGATCCTTTATTCCTACCTTCCATGTGCCATAGTGATCCTTCTAGGTGCCATAGTGATCCTTCCTGCTTTCCATGTGCCATAATGATCCTTCCTGCCTTCCATGTTCCATAGTGATCCTTCCTTCCTGCCTTCCATTTGCCATAGTGATGCTTCCTGCCTACCATGTGCCATAGTGATATTTCCCTCTCTTCAATGTACCATAGTGATTCTAACTTCCCTCCCAGTACCATAGTGATACTTTCTGCCTTCCATGTGCCATAGTGATCCTTCCTATATGCCTTCCATGTATCACAGTGATCATTCCTGCCTTCCATATGCCATAGTGATCCTTCTTTCCCGCCGCCCATGTACCATAGTGATCCTACCTCCCTTCTATGTACTATAGTGATCCTTCCTTCCTTTCTTCCATGTACCATAGTGACCCCTCCTTCCCCTGTACCATATACCATTGTGATCCTTTCTGCCTTCTGTGTATCATAGTGATCCTTTCTTCCTGCCTTGCATCTACCATAGTGATCCTTCCTTCCTGCCTTCGATGTACTATAGTGATACTTTGTTCCTTCCATGTACCATAGTGATCCTTCCCTATCTTTCTCCCTAAGGTTTGATTCACACTGGAACACAGTGCAGGAAATGCACGTTTCATGTGCATTTCCTGCACTGCATGCAACCATTAATTGTTAATTACAGCGTGTTTGCAGCCACCAAATGACATGATACTGCAGTACTATGCGGTTTGGCTTGGTATTTGAAAGAGTAGTGCTTCGCAGAGCATTCAGCCTTTTTTGCAGCAAAGCAATCGTTTTTGTAGCAAAGCAATATACTTAAACCCCATAAAAGAGGGGAGGGACCTCTGTGTCCCATGATGTACTCCAAGAAAAGAATTTTACTGGTAAGCTGTTATAAAAATATTATTTTCTTTATCGTACATCATGGGACACAGAGCCTAAGTAATAACTTAATGGGATGTCCCATAGCAATGCTATTTGAGGGGAGAGAGAGACAACCCGTAGGGCACTCTTGGGGACAGCCTCATTGGCAAGTCCCAAGCTTGGATCGTTTTGTTCCAAGCAGACAGGATACTGTTTTGCAACAGTCTTGAATGTAACTGGGCATAGGGGACTGCTTCAAATGAAGCCACCATCTTTCCTAACAACCTCATGCAAAGGTGAATTGAGGGATTTCTTTTCAACCTGACCATCCGCACCAGCTCTCGTATGGAGCTAATCTTTGCCGGAGGCAAGAACACCTTTTTCTGGGCTGTGTCTATGATCAGGCCCAAATACTCCAGCTTTCTTAGCGGTTTTAAGGAAGACTTCTCTAGGTTGAGGTTCCAACCCAGACTTTCCAGGTAACTGGTTGTAATGCGTACACTTTGCTCCAAGCGAGCCACTGACTGGTCTATTAGCTTTAGATCGTCTAGGTATGCCAAGACTGTTAAGCCCTGTGCCCTTAACCTGGCTAGTAGAGGTGGGGCCAGTGCCTTTGTGAACACCTGGGGTGCTGTGGCTAGCCTGAAGGGCAAAGCTACAAACTGAAAATGCTGCTGTTGTACTATGAATCGCAGAAACCTTTGGGGAGTGGGAAATATAGAGACTTGCAGATATGCATTCCTGATGTCGATGGACGCCAGAAGTTCTCTTCCCTGTAGGATGGAGACCACTGACCTGATTGACTCCATGCGAAAGGAGCGGATTTTCAGGAACCGATTTAGATTCCTTAGATCTAGAATGGGTCTGACATCCCCATTTGGTTTTGGTACTGTAAACAGGTTTGAATAAAACCCCAAACCTTGCTCTTCTGTATGATCACCCCCTGAGCCAATAATCGGTCTAATGCTTGAAACAGGAATTGCCCTGGATCTTTGGGAACGTTTGATCTAAGAAAACGAGACGATGGAAACTCCCGAAATTCTAGTTGGTATCCTAGAGACACCGTGGAGAGAATCCATCTGTCCTGAATTTCCCTTTGCCAGACTTCTGAGTAATGCAGAAGTCTTCCCTCCACTTTGGTGAGAGGGGACGCCTCCTAATGATGAGGCTTTAGTATTCTGCTTTGCAGATTTCCGCCCCAGGTCTTCTTTTGAGCCTGGGCCTGACCCTAAAGTTTTCCTCTAGAGTCTGACGGTGGAGGCCTTAGCCATTGCCTAGAGGTGGATGCCCCTGGCGCAGGAGAAAAAGTCAGTATAAATAAAGGACATTTATACTTTCTTTTGACTGGCATAAGAGTACTCTTCCCGCTAGAAATCATTTGGATGTATTTATCCAAATTATCGCCAAATAGTCGCTCCCCATGAAAGGTGAAACTAGTCAGAAGCCTCTTGCAAGGTGCTTCAGCTGGCCAATTTTTAAACCAAAGGGTCCTATGCATGTGTAATAGCACAAGCGCAAGGCGAGACGCCTGATGAATAAAATCCTTCATAGCGTCTATGGCAAACCATAATGCCTTTAGTAGTTTGGCCAACTCACGGGCCTGTTGTGGAGGGAGCTTTTTAAGTGCCTCTGTGAACTGGTCCTTTAGGGACTGACAGATGCCTATTGCTGCGACTGTGGGCTGGGTGACGGTCCCTGCCAAGGAAAAAGAGGATTTTAACAGGAATTCCAACTTTTTATCTGTTGGATCTTTTAGCATTTGTGCATTGTCTACAGGACAAGTTAAACTTTTATTCACACTGGAAATCGCAGCGTCAACTGCTGGAACCTTCCATCTTTTGGTGAATTTCTCCTCCATGGGATAGAGAGCTGAGAATCTCTTTGGAGGGAGAAAATGCTTATCTGGATGATTCCATTCAGCATAAATAAGCTTTTCTATTAAAGCATGGACCGGAAATGCATGAAAAGGCTGTAAAGGTTTTAAGGAACCCAAGGAAGAAACCGAACCTTCAGCTAACTTCAGCTGTTAGTGGTAGCATGAAAGTGGAACGAACCATCTCTGTAAGAGTTCGTACCTCAGATTGTGAGGCTGAAAAAGACTCATCAACTGTTGTTTCCTCTGCAGAGGAACAATCTGCTTGTTTTTCCTCACGATTGTCCGAGGGTAATACCTCATCCTGTCCCCACTGTTCCCTTGGTGAAGGGTTTGAGGTGGGGGAGGGGGATCTAGCATGCTTCCTATCCACCTGGATGGAGGATGCGATTCAAAGCCGCTAACCTTCCTTCTGAGCCCTGCAGGGCAGAGGAAAATGCATCTTCAGTCACGTATACAGGGGCTGAAGTGTGAGAAGCAGTTGCACCACCAATAGCTTCCAATGACTCACCCTGGCTTGCCATGTCTGGTATCTCCGGAGAGGATGACAGTATGGAGGCATGACTGGAGTTCCCAGTGCCTGGTGGTGGAATCTTTGGTACCTTTGTGGTAGCTCTGGAAGTCATAGTGCTAAGCACAAAAGCAGAGTCACTTTATATAGTATTTGCTGAACAATAGTTTTAGCAAAAACAATGTCACCATAAAGATCAGCCTTTAATGCTGAGTAACAATTGTATTTCCTGTACTTGAAATGCCTGTTTACACCCCTTACGTGCCCAGTGCTCTTGTGTCCCTTAGTGTGTCAGACTTCCTCTGTTCAGCATAGAGATTTCTGAAACTGAGAGTGTCTGTGTTATAAAGCCTCCGGTGAGAACCTGATTAGGCGTCCTCAACGTCTTCCGCCCTTAGTGGTCTCTGAGATAGGCGGCGCCGTGTGTGGGACGTAACGTCCACGTGGAGCACACTGCTCCGCCTATCTCAGAGACCATGCCCCTCTGCAATACCCGCCTCCATCCTTGTTCAAAATAACACCAGCCTGCACGCGTGCGATTGGCATTCGGAGGAGAGGAGGCTGCGCTGGCCGTTTTAGAGCCTGCAATGCCGTCTGATACCTGCCAGAATGTGCTGCTTGTAAAACCAGGCTGGGGACATCCCCATTTACATAGTTACATAGTTACATAGTAGGTGAGGTTGAAAAAAGACACAAGTCCATCAAGTCCAACCTATGTGTGTGATTATGTGTCAGTATTACATTACATATCCCTGTATGTTGCGGTCATTCAAGTGATTATCTAATAGTTTCTTGAAGCTATCAATGCTCCCCGCTGAGACCACCGCCTGTGGAAGGGAATTCCACATCCTTGCCGCTCTTACAGTAAAGAACCCTCTACGTAGTTTAAGGTTAAACAATAACCTGCATGATAGTGTTCAACAAAGGCAAGTCTGATATTTTTATAAAACTGTGGAAGCCGACACCACACCTCTCCAGAAGGGGAGGGGGGGGTTTGTCAGCAGTGTTGTTTGGCTCCTAGATGATTGATAGTAGGGGCCATCTATACAAAAAATATGTGCTTATAAACTACTGCTGTACCCCCCTTAGATCCCTCAGAAGAGGAACGCCATTTGTTCAACTAAGAACCCCCCCTCTGGCTGCTGGAACCACACATGCTGCTATAGCCGGACACAGAGCTGCTGAAAAAGCATCGTACCAAGGTAAGTGTAATTCACTCCCTCTAGTGGAGACCTTTTTAAAGTCATACAAAGCTTTATATATATTGAAGAAAAAGGCATAGGTGGACTTTTTACAGTTCCTAGGCTTCTTCCCTTACCTTATCCTCGCTGCAGGATACTGCTCTAATAGCAGATCCAAACTTCACCCATCACGGCAGGTGGCGTTAGTAAACCTTCAAAGACCGGGTCCCTATAATAGGGGGTTTCACTCCTTTGGACCTGTATAGCACCCCTCAGGACAACTTTAGGTAATGTAGCAAGACCAAAAAGAATCCTGGTTTCTAGGGTCCAGCCCTCAAAGAAAGGCATTACAGGCAAAACCTCGTTCTTCTATGCGAGGTCCAGGTACCATCCTGTCCGCCTCAGAGGCGTGGAAGGATCCAGTTGTGGAGGTCTTTTAAATCCAGCATGGATCCCTCCTGGAGCTCCTCAGAGCACATCTTCACTCGTGACCAACACCTTAGACACTGGCGAAAAAACTGAGGTACTCCTGGAAGGAGGAGGGGTTATATAGGGGAGTGAACTTCCTGTATTGGGTATACCAGTGTCAACACCTAAAGGTGGCCCATAACCCATTAAGTTATTACTTAATAACTCTGTGTCCCATGATGTACGATTATGAAACAAGCTTTTTAGAGGCAGCATTTTTAACAAACATGCACTCTGTGTAGGATGGCTGGATAAAAGAGAGGGGCTGGCAGTGATTTTTTTTTAAGGTACAACCACTTTAAGCTCTCTGTCTAGTTTCAATGTCTACAAAACCATATGTATTGGAAATATTTTTCTAAATGAATGTATTAAGTAGGGATGGACGAACGGTTTGGCCCAAGCATGAGTTCGGGCCGAACATTGGCTGTTCACCCATTTGACGAACACCTGAATTATCGGGGCCTTCGACCATTTGTTTGGCCCACCGAATTACCACAATGCACTGCGCCGCCGCACAGTGCATTGGAATCCCTGATTGGCTGAAGCAATGAAAGCTTTGCCCAATCAGGGCACGGAACACTGTCAGAGCCATGATTGGACGCTGTCATGACTATCCAATCATGGCTCATTGCCCTTAGTCCCACCCCACATTATAAAAGTATTCTTTCAATAGCGGCCATTTTTAGTGTACTATCGGCGTGCAGAGAGATAGAACAGGGCTCAGTTCAATGCTACTAGATAATGTGCTATAGTGTGCTATTCTGATTCTATTGTCAATGTAGAATATCAGTTTATTGTGAATCTAGTAATAGTTCAGTCAATGTGAGTTTAGTGACCACCATTCATCTTTACATTAGTGTAAATCTAGTAATAGTTTAGTCAGTCTGAGTGTAGTGACCGTTTAACACAGTATATTTCAGTGCGTTACTGCAAGTTTAACGCCGTATAGTTCAGTGCATTACGTGCCATTTAATGCAGTATATTTCAGTGCATTACTGCAAGTTTAACGCAAAATATTTTTCCGTGTGTTACACGCCATTTAACGCAGTATATTTCTGTACGTTAGTGCACATTTAATGCAGTATATTTCAGTGCATTACTGTAAGTTTACCACCATATATTTCAGTGCGTTACTGCAAGTTTAATGCGATTTATTTCAGTGCAATACTGCAAGTTTAACGCTGTGTATTTTGGTGCGTTACTGCAAGTTTAACACCATATATTTCAGTGCGTTACCTTCAGTTTAACGCAGTATAGTGCAGTGCGTTACTGCCAGTCTAACGCCGTAAATTTCACTGTTACCTTCCGTTAAAGCATAGTTCAGTGCGTTACTGCAAGTTTAATGCTGTATATTTCAGTGTATTACCTCCTGTTTAACGCAGTATAGTGCAGTGCATTACTGCAAGTCTAACGCTGTAAATTTCAGTGTGTTACCTTCCATTTAACACAGTATAGTTCAGAGTGTTACTGCAAGTTTAACGCCGTATATTTCAGTGCGTTAGTGCACGTTTGACACAGTATATTGGAGTGCATCAGTGCATTTTTACTGCAGTATATTATAGTGTATCAGTGGAGTGTGTCTGTGTAGTGAGTTAAAGTGCATTCACATACACATTTCCACATCTCTATTACATTTTGTTAATAAACAACCCCCTCCCCATCATGTCTGGGAGGACAACAAGGAGAGGCAGACATTCCCATGGCACTGTGAGGGGGAAGCAGCATATGTGTCCACAGGCAAAGGTGGATGTGGTCAGTCCTCCGGCAGGGCATCATTTCCTCTTTTTAGTGATGTTGCCCATGCTATCCAGCCACAGCATGCAGAGGAGGTGGTGGACTGACTCTGCTGGGGGCACCTGATGCAAGGAGGTACTCTGCTGGGGGCACCTGATGCAAGGGGGAACTCTGCCGGGGGCACCTGATGCGAGGACAGACTCTGCTGGGGACACCTGATACAAGGACAGACTCTGCTGGGGACACCTGATGCAAGGACAGACTCTGCTGGGGACACCTAATGCAAGGAAGGACTCTGCTGGTGGCAGGCGACGTGGCTAGTGACACGCTCAGGGATCCCACTAATTCGGCATTATGGTGAGTTGAATGATTTCATTTTATATTACAATGTAATAATAGAAATAATGCACTTCAATCATCCTGACACCATAACAATCATGGTGCCGAGATGATTAAAGCGCTAACACCAGGTGTTTGGAGTATCTTTATCTGCTGATTGTTAAACTTTCTAGAATACACATTTCTATTGTTGTGTAGGATCTGGGGCTGCTGTCCCCTCATTCCTCTCTCCCCCTTTCCCTCTCCATCCCTCATTCATCTCAGACTAACCACACCCCCTTTGAGCCACGCCCATTTAAGCTGCAACCACTATTTCACGTAAACCATGCCCATTATTTCACCGCGGTGCGCTTTGCGCGCCGCACTTTTCTTTTTTATTGCTATGCCATGCCTACAAACGCATGCCCCGCCCCCTAATTATTATACGGCTCTGCCTACAGCTAAAAAAGTGTCCCACATATTTTTTTTGCAATGTTGGCAACTATGCGCATGAGAGCCAGCTAAACCTGCACCACGTGTTTCAGAGGAGAATCCTGGTCCTTCTAAGGCAGCATTGCTGTTTCACCGCTTGTGTACATCCTATTCTTATATGGCCACCACCTGTTCATTGTAATAAAGATCCAAAGTTACAGACAGTCTGGTTATTTTAGGATTCAAGGTTTAAGCTGAATGTTGAGCTACATACACGCCAGGATCAAACGTGTAGCGAGAACAGAACAGTGAAACAGCGACTATCCAGCAAGTGGGATTTAGGACAGTGACTACACAGAGGTCTGCTACCCTGTCAGCGCAGTCACCTGCATATGCAATACAGCAGTCTACACAGTCAAGCATTCCTGCAAGCAACATGTCACATAGCCAGGCATCCTCACTCAAGACAAGATCACATGTTTTCGGATCCTCTAGAACTTCCTCCGCAAGCAGCCTTTGCTGAGCAAGAAATGCAGATTAAAAAGGAGAAAGTGAGGCTAAAGGCACAGTTAGAGGCCAGGAAGTAGCTCTAGAGAAACTCACTGTAGAGAAGGAAGCAGTAGCCGCCATAGCCGAAGCAGAGGCCTTAGAATTAGCTGTATACCCTTAGAAGTGAATGCAGCAGACGCAGCAATATTCTTGACCCAGAAGCTGAAACTCAATATTCACTACAAAAAACTTCAGATTACATCAATCAACATTTTAAGCCAAGCAGTGACAAAGATGACGTCAAAGAGACAAGCCAAAGACACTACACGGTACCGCCGCAAATCAGCGACAAGTCTCAAGCCTGCGAACAGGAGAAATCCATGTAAAGTGATGCCGCCTATGACAGACTCCCTACAGGTGAGATAACAGAGCCTTCTAATCTTCCTCCAGAACCAACGTCCAAGCCAGAACGGTACGACAGAGGTCGGCTTGACACCCCCAAAAGGTATGACTACACACAGCCATCTCACCATGGCAACACACAGCAGGCTAACCAAGCCACCACAGACTTTGCAAGGTTCTTTGCACAACGTGAGTTAGTCACCAAAGGACTTGAAAAGTTTAATGACTGCCCTGAAAGCTATAGAGCCTGGTGGTCTTCCTTTCAAAATACCATCAGAGACTTAGATTTGTCTTGCAGTGAAGAGATAGACCTGATCAAATGGCTTGGAAATGAGTCTGCCGAGCATGCAAGGCGATTTAGGACAATAAATATAAACCACCCAGACACTGCATTTAAAACAATCTGGGATAGACTTGATTAGTGTTATGGTTCAGCAGAAGCAGTAGAAAGCGGACTATTCAAAAGACTTGATAACTTCCCCAAAATACCGAACAAAGCCTAACAGAAACTTAGGGAGCTAAGTGACTTGCTAATGGAACTTTAAGTAGCTAAATCCGAGGGGGACTTACAAGGACTTGTATTCCTTGACACAGCCAGAGGTGTCAACCCCATTGTACAAAAGTTACCTTACAACTTGCAAGAGGAGTGGATTACACATGGATTCCCATTTAAAAGACAGCATGATGTTCCATTCCCTCCATTACTGTTTTCGTGGACTTTGTGTGTCAGCGAGCTAAAACAAGAAATGTTCCAAGTTTTGATTTTACATTGTCACATGCTGCTCCTTCAGAGCTTAACCCTCGCAAACCTCCAGTAGCAGTACACAAAACTAATGTGACTCCTCCAGATTCTTTTCACAGGTCTGCCAGCTAGGGATGAGCCGAACACCCCCCAGTTCGGTTCGCACCAGAACCTGCGAACGGACCAAAACTTTGCACGAACGGTAGAATCCCATTGAAGTCTATGGGACTCGAACGTTCAAAGTCAAAAGTGCTAATTTTAAAGGCTAATTTGCATGGTATTGTCGTAAAAAGGGTTTGGGGACCCAGGTCCTGCCCCAGGGGACATTAATCAATGCAAAAAAAGTTTTAAAAACGGCCGTTTTTTTGGGAGCAGTGATTTTAATGATGCTTAAAGTGAAAAAAAGTGAAATATTCCTTTAAATATCGTACCTTGGGGGTGTCTATAGTATGCCTGTAAAGTGGTGTGTGTTTCCCGTGCTTAGAACAGTCCCTGCACAAAATGACAGTTTTAAAGGAATAAAAGTAATTTAAAACGGCTTGCGGCTTTAATGTAATGTCGGGTCCCGACAATATGGATGAAAATCAGTGAGACAAACGGCATGGGTACCCCCCCCCCCCTCAGTCCATTACCAGGCCCTTTGGGTCTTGTATGGATATTAAGGGGAACCCCACACCCAAATTAAAAAAAGGAAAGGCGTGGGGCTCCCAGGCCCTATATACTCTGAACAGCAGTATACAGGTGGTGCAAACAAGACAGGGACTGTAGGTTTGTTGTTAAAGGGGTTGTAAAGGTAAATTTTTTTTTTTTTTTTAAATAACAAACATGTTATACTTACCTTCACTGTGCAGCTCGTTCTACACAGAGTGGCCCTGAACCTGGTCTTCTGGGGTCCCTCGGCGGCTGTTTCAGCTCCTCCCCGCAAGCATTAACCACCTTAATGCGAGCTCCCTAGCATGGTGGTTAGTGCTTGCGGGCGCGCTCCCGTGATACAGCCGGCGGCTATAGCCGCTCACTGTATCACTCGGCCCCGCCCCCCAGCACGCCGCGTCATTGGATGTGATTGACAGCAGCGCGAGCCAATGGCTGCGCTGCTTCCAATCCATCCACTGTAGCCAATCAGCGGCCAGGGTGAGCGGAGGAATAGATGTCGGGAACGAGAAGCTGACTTTCGAGGCGTCAGGTAAGTAAAAACGGGGGGGCTGGGGGCGGCGGTATTGTCAGAAGTTTTTTCACCTTAATGCATAGAATGCATTAAGGTGAAAAAATTTTTACCTTTACAACCCCTTTAAGTAGAATCTGTTTGTAATTTTGAACTGGTACATTTTTATAGTGTAGCTCCAGCCAAAAAATCTATTATTAAGCTTTTTGCAAAACATAGGGAAGGGTTATCACCCCTATGATATTTGCTTTGCTGTCTGTGCTCCTCTTAAGAAGATTTCACCTCACTTTCTGTCACAATGACAAATGTTTTTAGAAAATTTGGTTTTTAGTGAAACAAGGATTGGTGATAAAGCATCAGTGGAAAGGAGAAACGTTTTTCCCATATTAACTCTTACAGGAGAGAATTTCCCTTCGTAGGGGTGGATTTCATCTCACTTCCTGTTGCCTCCTTCCGTTTGCAAGTAGGAGTCGTTTGTAAGTTGGATGTTCGAAAGAAGGGGCCTGCCCTATATACTCTGCAGAAATTGTGGCCTTAGGTGTTGGTGTTGCCACAACACTGTAAGCCCTCACAGGGCCTTGCTGTGAAATATTAAATCAAGAATTGTAATTACATGCCCCTGTTGAACAGAGGCAGAAAAATTGGGCCTTTGGTGATGGTGGTGGTGGTTTTGCTGGTGCCACAACACTGTAAGTCCTCACAGTTACTCTTGGTGGGTGCTGGAACAGGCCCTGCTGTGAAATATTAGATCAAGAATTGTAATTGCATGCACCTGTTGAACAGGGGCAGAAAAATTGGGCCTTTGGTGGTGGTGGTGGTTTTGCTGGTGCCACAACACTGTAAGTCCTCACAGTTACTCTTGGGTGCTGGAATAGGCCCTACTGTGAAATATTAGATCAAGAATTGTAATTACATGCCCCTGCTGAACAGGGACAGAAAAATTGGGCCTTAGGCATTGGTGCCACAACACTGCAAACCCTCACAGATACTCTAGTTGGAGCGCAAGAACGAGCCCTGATGCAAAGAATTGCATCAAAAATTGTAATTACACGCCCCTGTTAAACAAGCTGAAAAATTGGGCCTTAGCCACTGGTGGAGGTACCCAGATACAAAAATATTCTTACAAGCTATCAGCATGATCATTGAGGAGGAAGAGGATAGTCACTCAGCATAACAGGATAGTCACTCAGCATCAGCATAGGCAGTCTTGAAGGGATTTGACATTTAAAAAAAAATGTATTCGGTTACAGCATCAGGTGCTTGGTATCTGGTGGTGATCCAAGACTGATTAATTTTTATGAAGGTCAGTCGATCGACCGAGTCGGTGGACCCTGTGATCGGTTACAAAGCCTCCAGCAGCACTGAATGTGCGTTCTGAAAGAACGCTGGATGCAGGACAGGCCAGTAGCTCAATTGCATACTGTGCAAGCTCTGGCCAGTGATCCATCCTCAAGACCCAGTAACCCAGAGGATTTGCGGTGGGAAAGGTGCACCATGTAAAACAGATGCTGGCGATGGTTTCTGGAACCGATCATACCTTGGGGCTGCGGACTAAAAAATTGTCTGAATGCATTGGTCAGACGGCCACCTTCTCCACCGCTCCTTTGACTGACCGAAGCCTCGGCAACACGTTGTCCAGGAACAGGAGTTTGTAACCTCCCAGTCTTTGGGAACGCATTGCACAGACCTTTCTGCAAGGCCTCCCGCAGATGTTTCATCCTCTGCTCCCTCTGCGATGGCAAGATAAGGTCTGCAACCTTACTCTTGTAACGTGGATCAAGGAGGGTTGAGAGTCAGTAATGATCCCTCTCCTTGATACCACGAATATGAGGATCCTTCCGCAGGCTTTGCAGGATCAGGGAGGCCATGCAGCGTAGGTTTGCTGAGGCATTCGGTCCGGAGTCCTCTGGGTCACTAAGGACGACATGATCCACAGCCACCTCCTCCCAGCCACGTACAAGTCCATGGGTTTCTTGGGACTGTAAATGATCTCTTAAAGACTGCTGCTGATGCTGAGTGCCTGGCTCCACCTCCATGCTGACACAATCCTCCTCCTCCTCTTCCTGTGTGATCGGCGGGCATGCAGGAACACCGTCTGGATAAAGGGGGCCTTGAGAGGTAAGGAAGTCCTCCTCTTCCTGACTCTGTTCTGCCTCAAGTGCCCTGTCCATTATTCCACGCAGTGTGTGCTCCAACAGGTGGACAAGGGGAACAGTGTCACTAATGCATGGACTGTCACTGCTCACCATCCTCATGGCCTCCTTAAATGGTGACAGGACAGTGCATACATGCCTGATCATTGCCCACTGGCATGGGGAAAAAACCAAGCTCCCCTGACCCTGTCCTGGTGCCATAGTCGCACAGGTACTCATTGATGACCCTCTGCTGCATGTGCAGCTGCTGCAGCATGGCCAACATTAAGTTCCACCTGGTGGGCATGTCACAGATTAGGCGGCTTTTGGGCAGGTTAAATTCCTTTTGGAGGTCTGCCAGCCGAGCACTGGCATTACATGACCGGCGGAAATGCACACAGACTTTCCTGGTCTGCCTCAGGACATCCTGTAAGCCCGGGTACCTGCCCAAGAACCGCTGCACCACCAAGTTAAGGACGTGAGCCAAACAGGGCACATGGGTCAGTTGTCCCTGTCGGAGGGCGGAGAGGAGGTTGGTGCCATTGTCGCAAACCACCATTCCTGGCTTAAGTTGGCATGGCATCAACCACCTCTGAAACTGCCCCTGCAGAGCTGACAGAATCTCTGCCCTAGTGTGACTCCTGTCCCCCAAGCACACCAGCTCAAGCACCGCATGGCATCTTTTGGCCTGCGTACTTGCGTAGCCCCTTAAACGCCTACGGAGCACTGCTGGTTCCGAGGACAGAGCACAGGAGGAGGCCATGGAGGAAGAAGAAGAGGAGGGGGTGGAGGAGAGAGGTGTGTCAGAATCACCAGTAGTGGCATTTTGGAGGCGTGGTGGTGGAACAACCTCTATAACTACTGCACCTTGTCCTGCATCCTTCCCAGCTGCCAGCAGAGTCACCCAATGCGCTGTGAAACTTAGGTAACGTCCCTGTCCATGCTTGCTGGACCATGAGTCAGCGGTAATATGCACCTTACCACTGACCACCCTGTCCAGCAAGACCAAGACATTGCCTCCCACATGCCGGAATCACCTTCCGTGAGAAAAAGTGGCATTTCAGAACCTGCCACTGAGGAACCGCACATTCCACAAACTCACGGAAGGGGGCAGACTCTACCAACTGAAAAGGTAACAGTTGAAGTGCTAGCAATTTTGCCAAGCTAGCATTCAACCGCTGGGCATGTGGATGGTTGGGAGCAAACTTCTTTCTGCGGTGCAGCAGCCGAGGCAGGGAAATTTCCCTGGTACAATCTGATGTTGGTGTACCGATAGCAGATTGCCCGCAAGTACTTGGCTGTGACACACCTAATTCTACACCTTCATTCCTCTCAGTGCAAGTCTCAGAGAGGACTGAAGGTATGGTGGGGTTAGAGATCCCAGCTGATGAGGAGCAAGGAGAGGTCCTCTTTGTTCTTTGGTGTGGGTCTTTTAGATATGCTTGCCAACGAACTGCATGGCAGGTTGACATATGTCTGGTCAAGCATGTGGTGCCCAAGCGGGAGATGTTTTGGCCACGTGAGATACGCTTGAGACATATGTTGCAAATAGCAGCAGTGGGATCTGATGCACTCGTCTCAAAAAAGGCCCACACCAAAGAACTTTTGTAATAACGCGCAGAGAGAGCAGCGCCCTGCACATGCGGAGCTCTGCAGTGTGATGCATTCAGTGTGCTGCCCTTAGGCTGGCCCCTGGAGGGCATCCTGCCTCGTTGGTGATGTGCCTCCTCCTCCTCTCTCCTATCAGGCACCCACGTGGAGTCAGTGACCTCATCATCCCCTCCCTCCTCATTACTGGAGCAAACCTGGCAGTATGCTGCAGCAGGGGGAACATGACTGCCAGATTGCTGTCCTTCTGGGACACCCCCTCTGTCTGGGCTCACGTTACTGCCTTCCTCTAGCTAAGTACCATCATCGGAGCCTTCAAAACGCTGGGCATCCTCCTGGAGCATGTACCCAACACTGTGGTCAAACAGTTCGGAGGACTCCTCAGGAGGACATGGTGGGGCTAGGGAAGGAGTCACTGATGCCATTGAGCCAAGGGAAGAGGCCGCATTTGCAGCTGCTTTGCCAGACAAAGAACCCTGAGCCTGGGTTGCTGCATTTGCAGCTGCTTTGCCAGACAAAGTACCCTGAGCCTGGGTGAGAGAGGATGAGGAGGATGGAGACGGCTTGGTCATCCACTCGACCAAGTCTTCCGCATGTTGCGGCTCAATGCGGCCAGCTGCCAAAAAAAAGGCCAAGCGTGTCCCACGGCCACGTGCTGATGAGGATGCACCGTGTCCATGACCAGCACTGTTGCCTCTAGAAACAGAGCCTGCTTGCCCTCTTTTATTGGCTTGTGACTGTCTGCCTCTCCTTGTTGGCCTTCCAGACATACTATTGGCCTGCAGTGAGATGTAGCTGCACAAAACTGGTGTGTGTGTATATATATATATATATATATATATATATATATATATATATATATATATATATACTGATTATACTGCAGCTAGCCGAATCAACTGCCTGCCTGTAGTATTATTAGTATGAAAACACCTGCACTTGTCTTCAGTTATTTATACTGTAGGTGCAACTGTGCAGGGTACACAGTACAGTAACTGGAAATACGTCAAGAGCCTACACAAGCACCTGGCTTCAGGTAGTTATACTGCAGGTTCAACTGTGCAGGGTACACAGTACAGTAACTGGAAATACGTCAAGAGCCTACACAAGCACCTGGCTTCGGGTAGCTACTGTAGGTGCAACTGTGCAGGTTACACAGCACAGTAATTTGAAATACGTCAAGAGCCTACACAAGAAACTGGCTTCAGGTAGATATACTGTAGGTGTAACTGTGCAGGGTACACAGTACAGTAATTGGAAATACGTCAAGAGCCTACACAAGCACCTGGCTTCAGGTAGCTATACTGTAGGTGCAACTGTGCAGGGTACACAGTACAGTAACTGGAAATACGTCAAGAGCCTACACAAGCACCTGGCTTCAGGTAGCTATACTGTAGGTGCAACTGTGCAGGGTAAACAGTACAGTAACTGGAAATACGTCAAGAGCCTACACAAGCACCTGGCTTCAAGTAGTTATACTGTAAGTGCAACTGTGCAGGGTACACGGTACAGTAACTTTAAATACTGTAAAAACACCTGCCTGCCTGTCAGTATATTAGGAAGAGAAGAACAGGATCTAGCTAAGCTGAATACAGTATATATAAATATACAACACCTGGGATGCATATATATACACAATACACTGTAAGTGCAGCTAACTGACTCGACCTGCCTACTCTATCTAACTTAAATCAAATGACACTGTCTCTCTGTCTATCTCTCTCCAGTCTCCACCGCAACACACTACACAAGGCCGCCACGGAGGCGGCCTTATATAGTGTGGGGCGTGTACTAAACCCCCTGAGCCATAATTGGCCAAAGCCTCCTTGGCTTTGGCCAATTACAGCTCTCTGTACACACAGCGCTGTGATTGGCCAAGCATGCGGGTCATAGTGCATGCTTGGCCAATCATCAGCCAGCAATGCACTGCGATGCCGCTGTGAATTATGGGCCATGACGCGCCACACGAATTTGGCGCGAGCGGCCCATATCGTTCGTAATTCGGCGAACGACCAAACACACGATGTTCGAGTCGAACATGCATTCGACTCGAACATGAAGCTCATCCCTACTGCCAGCTTCTCTAACTCAGAGACAAAGGTCAAAGATCCTGGTAAGCAGTGTCCCTTGCATTGGAAGCCACATCCTCTCCTAAAATGCGGAGCCGTCAGAGAGAAAACCCTGCAGGACCGCAAAGCCTTCCTCAGGGAGAACCACTTCTGCTACAGGTGCTACTCTTCAACATCTCACCTCGCCAAGGACAGTGAGGTCAGTTTAAAATGCACAGAATGTGACAGCTCAGATCACAACACAGGTTTACATCCTGGGCCAGCTCCATGGACTTTACACCACACTCTCAGCACTAGTGAACATGACGGGGAGGAAGAGCACACCATTACAACTACAACAGAGATCACTTCACAATGTACATAGGTCTGCAAAGGAGTCATAGGTGGCAGGTCCTGCTCCAAAATCTGCCTAGTCAGAGTCTACCTAGCAGGCCAAAAAGACAAAGTGATTAAGCTTTACGCAATTCTGGATGAACAAAGTAACAAGTCATTAGCCAGCTCAACCTTCTTTGACATCTTTGGCATTAAAGGCCCCAAAATCCCCTACTCCTTAAAAAATTGTGCAGGAATAGTGGAGACGGCAGGGAGGAGAGCATTCGGCTACCAAGTCGAGTCCATTGACGGACAATCATGCTTGTCTTTGCCAACTCTTATCGAATGCAGGGTTTGAAACTGGAAAATCTGGATGCCGCACACCGGATAAAGTTGAAAACATCTTCTTTATTGTAAAACTTGGATCATAAAAAACAGGACAATCAGGCGGGAAGTACAGACACAGCTGACGCGTTTCGCACTCTAGTTCGAGCGCTTACTCATAGCTGACAAATATTGGGATGACTGTCTTATATATCTTAATAAGAGATACCACATGACTACATGGTCACTCATCTAATGGATATCAGCTGAAAGCTAATTGTGCAAAGTCTCGGCATCTGCTATCAAAGACGTGCTGCCCAATGAGAAAAACTCTTATGGATATGACTTTTTTAAAACAACAGCGAATAAATAGGAAAATATATATATATATATATATATATATATATATATATATATATATATATATATATATATATATATATATATACATATATATATACACATATATATATATATATACACATATATATATATATATATATATATATATATATATATATATGTGTATATATATATATATATATATATATATATATGTGTATATATATATATATATATATACACATATATATATATATATATATATATATATGTGTATATATATATATATATATATATGTGTATATATATATATATATATATATATATGTGTATATATATATATATATATATATGTGTATATATATATATATATATATATGTGTATATATATATATATATATATATATATATATATATATGTGTATATATATATATATATATATATATGTGTATGTATATATATATATATATATATATATGTGTATATATATATATATATATATATATATATATATATATATATATATATATATATGTGTATGTGTGTGAAATAAACACACAATATGTGTGAACAAAGGGGGAGTGTGATACGACTTAATAGTGTTAAAACAAAATACAAAAAAAACAACAACAACATCGAATCAAACCAGATTCCTGACCATAGATCTGAAATTCCTACACCAGATTTGGCTGCTCATCACCCACACTTGAAACGCATAGCGCATCTGATACCAGAACTTGACCCTCCAGCTCAGATTATCCTACTCCTTGGTAGAGATATCTTACGAGTCCACAAATCAAGAGCTCAAATTAATGGTCCCAACAATGCTCCTTATGCTCAGAGGTTAGACCTCGGATGGGTCATCATAGGAGATGTCTGTCTAGGAAGCGTGCACAATCCTAATTCCTTTAGCAGCATGCTCACAAATACCCTAGAGAATGGGCATCCCTCTGTTTTCCAGCCATGCCACAACCATTTCCTTGTTAAGAAATCAGCCTACACCACCTACTTGTCTTGTCCCTTCACAAGCCCAACTAGTGACAGCTTTGCCCATGACAGCGACTGAGACCATTTAGGGTGCACAGTCTTTCGAAGATCTAAGGATGACAATTGCGTGGCAATGTCTATTGAGGACAAACTCTTCTTAGAAATAATAGAGCAAAGACTAGTCAAAGATAGCACAAACAGCTGGGTCGCACCTCTTCCCTTCAGACCACAGAGACAGCGCTTACCCAATAACAGAGAACAAGTGCTACAACATTTTGCTTCCCTTAGACGTAATTTACAAAGAAAGGCAGAGATGAGAGAACATTTCTTTTCTTTCATGGGGAAGATCTTTGAGAACGGTCACGCCGAGATAGCTCCCACCCTTGAAGACTCTGAAGAGTGTTGGTACCTCCCTATATTCAGAGTGTACCATCCTAAAAAGCCAGGTCAAATCAGAGAAGTGTTTGACTCTAGTGCCAAATTCAAGGGTATCTCCTTGAACGATGTCCACTTGACAGGCCCAGACAACAAACTCCTGGGAGTGCTCTTACTCCGCAAAGATTCTATTGCCTTCGTAGCTGATATTCAACATGTGAAAGTGAGCGCTAAGCCCAACACAATCTGAACCCCCAACTTTATCATTCTCAATTGGTAACAGTATAAAAAAAACAATGCAATAAATGGAATAATAAAAAATTGATAAAAAGGCATTGGCGAAGGCGTTAAAATAAAAAAGACATTAGGCTGTTATAATGTCCATATAAGCTGTAATAATGTCCATTGTATTCATGTGTGAAAAGTAGACATGTGCACACTGAAATATTTCATTTTGGAATTTCGTTTTCGTCCGAAAAATAAATGTATTTAGTTACTCCCGAAATTCGTTTTTATTTATTTCGTTTTTTCGTTACAAATTGCATTCGTCCAAAAATCCAAATTAAGGTTGAAACTGTCATTGAAGGCTTATGGTGTCTGTCGAATGTTCAAAGAAGATTCGACGGAGCAGCTAAACTGTACGACGCCGTATAGTTTACCTGCTCCGTCGAATCTTCTTAGACTTTTCAACAGACACCATAAGCCAAAGTACGTGTGTACTTAGTTCTAGCTATTTTACTGCTCCTCCTCTTTGGTTACAATCAGCCAATAACATTCATCATCATCTTTATTTTTATTTATCTTTTTTCCCCTACGTCGAATCTTTTCTCTCTATGTAGAATAATCATGGACTAATAGAGTTAAGGTTAGGCACATTCGACCACAGGTTTGATGGACACAGATTGTTGTCATCATCATGTCGAATCTCCTATCTATATCGAACTGTTATAGCAACAAAAACGAAAATGAAGCATTTGTTTATGTCGGATCTTTCGTTTTTCGGATTCTGCACTTTCGTTATTGTTTGTTAAAACGATAAAAAAAATACCTGAAATTGGGACGAAAATGCATTCGGACGAAAACGAATGCACATGTCTAGTGAAAAGACAACTGTAGAAAGCAGCCCCGTTTGAGGAGAAGAAGCAATCCTCTGGGTACTGGAGAAAGGAAACAAAGACGCCACTCTAAGTGCAATAGTAGGCAAAAGGTTTAATGAAATCTTTAAAGGTGGTACTCACAAAAGTACAATATAAACAGGCATGTAGAAAGGACTCTGACTCTGCCGAATATGCTGGGAGATACATCTGATCCGGGTGCTGGATGACGGTGGTCTTCGGTGGACAAGCCAATGGGTGCCGACACTTCCTGCTGTTGGAGCGCACCGTGTCAACCAGGGGGATGAGATCACTTCCAGAATCGGGAACGAATAGGTGACGCGTTTGCGGAGCTACGCTCCTTCCTCAGGCCTAACGTGAACTGTGATCGGTCAAGGCTTATGCAGCCAGTGAGTGGCGCTGATTGGTGCAGGAAGCGCTCTATACATTGGATGATGCTACAATCACTCAAACTAAGGCACAGGACAAATAAATAAAAGACTGATACTATTATGTCAGATGCCAAATTGAATGGGTAACATGGTGTGTGTCAAATTCAATATGTAACCTTGGCTAAAGAGGACTATGTGTATGTATGAGGAAGTACAACCAAGAGAGAACCCATTATGCTAGATTGGTAAAAGAATATACATAATAGGGATGAACTTCCGAGTTCGAGTCAAAGTCATGTTCGACTCGAACATCGGCTGTTCGCCAGTTCTCCGAACAGCGAACAATTTGGGGTGTTCACGGCAAATTCAAAAGCCGCGGAACACCCTTTAAAAGTCTATGGGAGAAATCAAAAGTGCAAATTTTAAAGGCTTACATGCATGGTATTGTCATAAAAAGTGTTTGGGGACCTGGGTCCTGCCCCAGGGGACATGGATCAATGCAAAAAAAAGTTTTAAAAATGGCCATTTTTCAGAGCACTGATTTTAATAATGCTTAAAGTGAAACAATAAAAGTGTAATATTCCTTTAAATTCCATACCTGGGGGGGTGTCTATAGTATGCCTGTAAAGGGGCGCATGTTTCCCGTGTTTAGAACAGTCTGACAGCAAAATGACATTTCAAAGGAAAAAAAGTCATTTAAAACTACTCGCAGCTAATAATGAATTGCCGGTCCGACAATACACATAAAAGTTCATTGATAAAAACGGCATGGGAATTCCCCACAAGGGAACCCCGAACCAAAATGTAAAAAAAATGAGGTGGGGGTCCCCCTAAATTTCATACCAGGCCCTTCAGGTCTGGTATGGATTTTAAGGGGAACCCCGCGCCAAAATAAAAAAAAATGGCGTGGGGTCCCCCCAAAAATCAATACCAGACCCTTATCCGAGCACGCAACCTGGCAGGCCTCAGGAAAAGAGTGGGGACGAAAGAGCACCCCCCCTCCTGAACCGTACCAGGCCACATGCCCTCAACATTGGGAGGGTGCTTTGGGGTAGCCCCCCAAAACACCTTGTCCCCATGTTATTGGGGACAAGGGCCTCATCCCCACAACCCTTGCTCGGTGGTTGTGGGGGTCTGCGGGCGGGGGGCTTATCGGAATCTGGAAGCCCCCTTTAACAAGGGGACCCCCAGATCCCAGCCCTCCCCCCTGTGTGAAATGGTAAGGGGGTACAAAACTACCCCTACCATTTTCACAAAAAAAGTGTCAAAAATGTTAAAAATGACAGACAGTTTTTGACAATTCCTTTATTTAAATGCTTCTTCTATCTTCCTTCGGTTTCTTCCTTCATCTTCTTCTTCTGGTTAGTCTGGTTCTTCTGGTTCTTCCTCCAGTGTTCTCGTCCGGCATCTTCCTCCACGGCGTCTTCTTCCCTTTGTGTTCTGGGCCGCTCCGCATCCAGCATGATGGGAGGCTCCCGCTGTGTGACGCTTCTCCTCTTCTGACGGTTCTTAAATAACAGAGGGTGGGGCCACCCGGTGACCCCGCCCCCCTCTGACGCACAGGGACTTGACGGGGACTTCCCTGTGGCATTCCCTGTGATGTCAGAGGGAGCGGGGTCACCCGTTACGTAACGGGTGACCCCGCCCCCCTCTGATGTCACAGGGAAGATGGAGGAAGAAACCAAAGGAAGATAGAAGATAGAAGAGGCATTTAAATAAAGGAATTGTCAAAAACTGTCTCTTGTCATTTTTAACATTTTTGACACTTTTTTTGTGAAATGGTAGGGGTACAAGTACCCCCTTACCATTTCACACAGGGGGGAGGGCCGGGATCTGGGGATCCCCATGTTAAAGGGGGCTTCCAGATTCCGATAAACCCCCCTTCCGCAGACCCCCACAACCACCGGGCAAGGGTTGTGGGGATGAGGCCCTTGTCCCCATCAACATGGGGACAAGGTGTTTTGGGGGCTACCCCAAAGCACCCTCCCAATGTTGAGGGCATGTGGCCTGGTACGGTTCAGGAGGGGGGGTGCTCTCTCGTCCCCCCCTCTTTTCCTGCGGCCTGCCATGTTGCGTGCTCGGATAAGGGTCTGGTATGGATTTTTGGGGGGACCCCATGCCATTTTTTTGTAAATTTTGGCGCAGGGTTCCCCTTAAAAACCATACCAGACCTGAAGGGTCTGGTATAGATTTTGAGGGTACCCCACGCCATTTTTAGGGGGACCCCCACGTCATTTTTTTAAAAAAAAATTTCGGGGTTCCCCTGTGGGGAATTCCCATGCCGTTTTTATCAATGAACTTTTATGTGTATTGTCGGACCAGCAATTCATTAATAGCCGCAAGTAGTTTTAAATTACTTTTTTTCCTTTGAAATGTCATTTTGCTGTCAGACTGTTCTAAACACGGGAAACATGCGCCTCTTTACAGGCATACCATAGACATCCCCCAGGTACAAAATTTAAAGGAATATTACACTTTTATTGTTTCACTTTAAGCATTATTAAAATCACTGCTCCCGAAAAAACAGCCGTTTTTAAAACTTTTTTTTGCATTGATCCATGTCCCCTGGGGCAAGACCCAGGTCCCCAAACACTTTTTATGACAATAACTTGCATATACGCCTTTAAAATTAGCACTTTTCATTATTCATGTTTGTGTCCCATAGACTTTAACGGTGTTCGTGTGTTCGAACAAATTTTTTGCCTGTTCGCATGTTCTGGTGCAAACTGAACAGGGTGGTGTTCGTCTCATCCCTAATATATATATGTGAAAAATGATGATGATGAAAAAGTGAGCAGAGAAAAGAAAAAGGAAATGGGGTGAAAAGAATTATTGAAAAATAAAATAAAATAAAATATTAAAGATGAAAAAAAAATAGAAATAAAAATAAAAATGAAAATAATTATAAAAATAAAAATAAAAGTGTGAGATTGCAAAAATACTATTGTAGTTACCAATGAATGTAGTATCGGACACTACTCTAATGAGAGTTGGTCGGGGGGGGTGGTATAATAAAGAGAAGACAACAAGAAACAACAGAACAAAAGGAGAGAAAAGGGATGATAGAAATGGGGCCAAAATGGAGCAATGCAACATGAGGGGTGAGGTGGAGGAGAGCAGTCAAATTAGGCTACTCACCTCTATTTCCTCATTTAAACCTCCGGGGGCAAGAGAGTCCAAAGTGTTTATCCAGTACGTTTTCCTCTGACAGAGACGTTTGAAACGCTCTGCCAGTGGCAATGTACCAGAAATGGACTCAATAATACAGACTTTAACGTCAGATGAAGAGTGGTCATGTTTGTAGGGGGACACTGTGCGTGTCGTCTCCTGCCTCTACGAGACGGCGGTGTTCCCCAAACCTTTTCCTCAGCATACGTATAGTTCAGCCCACATAGTGTAGACCACATGGACAAATTAAACAATAAACTACTGTGACAGACCTAGCCAGGACAGAGGCTTTTGGAGGAGACTGAACACGGGCCTCTTGCCCACCGATTATGGGCCCTGGAATTTGGGGGAATGGTTCTCTTTGGGAGCTGTATGCCTGGGGATCCTGGAGGTGGTGTTACTTTGGATTCAGGTCCATGTCCCCCCAAGACACACAGACTCTGGGAACCCTTTATATGCCATATGGGAAATTGTGACTGGGAGGGTATGTCTTGGATTGTTTAAAATGGAACAGTAATATTTATCCACAATATCTCCCAGGATATATGTAAAGACTATTATTGGTTTGTTTGATTCTGAACTCAACATGTTAATTGAGTGAGCTGATCACATTGGCCTCTAGGACTGGCTAGGAGACGAACAGTCTACTCCTACTATAGTTTGTTGATGACTAGGCTGAGGAGGGGGGGAGATCACTGTTTGTATTGTTAATTGTAATTGGCTCCTGCTATTGTGAGAAAATGTCCTGTGGTTGTACTTATGATAATGTATAATGTACTGTGTGAAGCTCGGAGACAACAAGTCTGACCTGTAGTGAAATCCTGAAGGGCACAGAGTCACATCGGCTGCTTAAAGGGATTAGTTAATTAGCTCATGTTAATTTGTTACAGGTGTATTGTTAGAGTAATATGAGCAGGAGGGGGGAACCTCCACTTCTACTGTATATAAGACTGTATTCTGGTTCTAATAAAACAGTCCATGTTAGCAGTGAAACAAGTGTTGACTTGTTTTGTGCTTTGTGAGCGGTTGGAATATCTGATATCTGTATCCAGACTGGGACGAAGTGGTATATGACGGAAGTACTCAAGCGGAGTGTGGGACGTTCCGCGACAACTACAAACTCTGTGGAACAATTAAAAAAATTACTAATCTGGTAAGTCTTGCCTTTGTTGGTAAATTCTTTTTGACCATGTTAAACGTGGTTACATGTCAGACATAGTTTTTTGCGGCACTGATACATCCCAACCAAGGGAATGAGACATGGAAACGTAATTTTAGAACCCTGTTGGGATTTATATTTACTAGGTACTACCAGATTTTTAATGTTCCTTGTTTTGTGATATGTAAATTTGGGTTTGGGTGTAATGATGGATTTTAGCTGTGGATCCTGAAGTTAGATTGACCAATGTCTGTTCAGGACATGTTCCATTGCTTCCTGGTAAGAGAAGAAGACAGAAACTTCCTAAGGTTCCTTTGGTTCAGAGACAATGACCCTTCCAGAGACATCTCAGAGTATCGCATGAGGGTACACATCTTTGGCAATAGCCCTTCACCTGCAGTCACTATCTATGGACTCAGACATTCCGCCCAAGAAGGCGAACTTGAGTATGGCTCAGATACAAAACAATTCATATAGAAAGACTTTTGTGCAGATGACTGTTTGAAATCCTTACCTTCCAGTGAATCTGCCATCTGTCTTCTTAAAAGAACACAGGAAATGCTCGCTTGTTCTAATCTCAGGCTTCACAAGATTGCTTCCAACAGCAAAGAGGTAAAATGGAAGCTTTCCCTGCTCAAGATCATTCTAACGATCTAAGGGATTTAGATCTAGGTCTTTACTTGTACAGCGCAGTCTAGGTCTACTTTGGGACTTCAAATCTGATTCCTTTAACTTCCGAATAAACGGAGAAGAAAGGCCTTTCACTCGCAGAGGTGTCTTGTCCAAAATCAATAGCTTATACGATCCATAAGGATTTGTGGCACCTGTTACAATTCAAGGTAAAGCCCTACTTAGAGACTTGATTTGTGAAACATCCGACTAGGATGCCCCACTACCCCTTGATAAGAGGAACTCTTGGGTAGAATGGAGGAACTCTCTGTCAGTCTTATCTGATCTCCATGTTTAATGCCCATATGTTCCCGTACCCTCTACAAAGACACAGAGCCAAAACTTTTGCATATTCTGTGACGCTTCTATGAAGGCAATAGCCTACTTAAGGACTGTCGACACTACTGGACGATGCCACGTAGGATTCGTCATGGGCAAGGCAAAGCTAGCTCCACACGCTGAGCACACTGTACCTAGGCTAGAACTTTGTGCTGCAGTACTAGCTGTTGAACTAGCAGAACTAATAACCTCAGAGATGGACATTGACCTCAAGGATATACAGCTCTATACTGACAGCAAGGTAGTGCTAGGCTACATCTACAATGAGACCAGATGTTTCTATGGTTACGTCAACAACAGAGTGTTGAGGATTAGGAGATCCACTCGTCCAGCACAATGGTGCTATGTACGTACTGACCATAATCCTGCAGACCATGCTACAAGAGCTGTTGCTGCATGTAACCTTAAAGACACAATATGGTTTACAGGACCTACATTCTTGTACAATGCAGTACAGACCATTCCTAAGAGTGACACTATTGAACTAGTACATCCAGACTCAGATACTGACATCCGTCCTGGGATCTCGACATTTCAGACTGCAACTTCAGACTGCCAGTTTAAATCTTTCTGAAAATAGGGACCACAAGACTTACACACGAGAGACTGGTAACCTTCATGGCAGAGGTCTCAGCCATCATCAATGCCAAACCTCTAACTCCAGTCTCAAATGACTCCAACAAGCCTGTTTTACTCACACCAGCAGCACTCCTTACACAGAAAACTGGAGTAATCAGTGCTCCCCACAGGAATTTCACCACTAAAGACTTACAGTCAGGTCCATAAATATTGGGACATCAACACAATTCTAATCTTTTTGGCTCTATACACCACCACAATGGATTTGAAATGAAACGAACAAGATGTGCTTTAACTGCAGACTTTCAGCTTTAATTTGAGGGTATTTACATCCAAATCAGGTGAACGGTGTAGGAATTACAACAGTTTGTATGCCTCCCACTTTTTAAAGGACCAAAAGTAATGGGACAGATTAACAATCATCCATCAAACTTTCACTTTTTAATACTTGGTTGCAAATCCTTTGCAGTCAATTACAGCCTGAAGACTGGAATGCATAGACATCACCAGACGCTGGGTTTCATCCCTGGTGATGCTCTGCCAGGCCTCTACTGCAACTGTCTTCAGTTCCTGCTTGCTCTTGGGGCCTGAAGACTGGAATGCATAGACATCACCAGACGCTGGGTTTCATCCCTATTGATGCTCTGCCAGGCCTCTTCTGCAACTGTCTTCAGTTCCTGCTTGCTCTTGGGGCATTTTCCCTTCAGTTTTGTCTTCAGCAAGTGAAATGCATGCTCAATCGGATTCAGGTCAGGTGATTGACTTGGCCATTGCATAAAAATTTCACTTATTTCCCTTAAAAAACTCTTTGGTTGCTTTTGCAGTATGCTTCGGGTCATTGTCCATCTGCACTGTAAAGCACCGCCCACTGAGTTCTAAAGCATTTTGCTGAATATGAGTAGATAATATTGCCCGAAACACTTCAAAATTCATCCTGCTGCATTTGTCAGCAGTCACATCATCAATAAATACAAGACAACCAGTTCCATTGGCAGCCATACAGGCCCACGCCATGACACTACCACCACCATGCTTCACTGATTAGGTGGTATGCTTTGGATCATGAGCAGTTCCTTTCCTCCTCCATACTCTTTTCTTCCCATCACTCTGGTACAAGTTGATCTTAGTCTCATCTGTCCATAGGATGTTGTTCCAGAACTGTAAAGGCTTTTTTAGATGTTGTTCGGAAAACTCTAATCTGGCCTTCCTGTTTTTGAGGCTCACCAATGGTTTACATCTTGTGGTGAACCCTCTGTATTAACTCTGGTGAAGTCTTCTATTGATTGTTGACTTTGACACACATACGCCTACCTCCTGGAGAGTGTTCTTGATCTGGCCAACTGTTGTGAAGGGTGTTTTCTTCACCAGGGGAAAGAATTCTTCGGTCATCCACCACAGTTGTTTTCCGTGGTCTTCCGGGTCTTTTGGTGTTGCTGAGCTCACCGGTGCATTCTTTCTTTTTAAGGATGTTCCAAACAGTTGATTTGGCCACACCTAATGTTTTTGCTATCTCTCTGATGGGTTTGTTTTGTTTTTTCATCCTAATGATGGCTTGCTTCACTGATAGTGACAGCTCTTTGGATCTCATATTGAGAGTTGACAGCAACAGATTCTTAATGCAAATAGCACACTTGAAATGAACTCTGGACCTTTTACCTGCTCCTTGTAAATGGGATAATGAGGGAATACCATACACCTGGCCATGGAACAGCTGAGAAGCCAATTGTCCCATTACTTTTGGTCCCTTAAAAAGTGTGAGGGACATATACAAACTGTTGTAATTCCTACACCGTTCACCTGATTTGGATGTAAATACCCTCAAATTAAAGCTGAAAGTTTGCAGTTAAAACACATCTTGTTCATTTCATTTCAAATCCATTGTGGTAGTGTATAGAGCCAAAAAGATTAGAATTGTGTCGATGGCCCAATATTTATGGACCTGACTGTATACTTACGCTAGTGGAGACAAGTACAAAGTCTGGCAAATACCTTCTGGGACAGGTGCAGGAAGCAATATCTCTCCACTTTACAACCACATACTAAATGGCAAGACAACAAGCCCAACCTAAAAGGAGGAGACCTTGTTCTTGTTAAGGACTGTCAGTCCCAAAGGAATGAGTGGCCTTTGGGTCTCATCACCAACACCGTTCCAAGTGAGGATGGAAAGGCCAGAAAAGTGGAAGTCAAGATTAATAGAAACAAGGAGACAAAGTTGTTCCTCAGACCAGTTTCTGAACTAATTTTATTGCTGTCGTCTGAGGAATAAATAGTGGCATCTGACGATACCAGAAGGGGAGTGTTATGCCTTCGGCCTATAAGGAAAAATAATATCTTCTGGACTTGCAATACCAACATTGTCCACTAGATGCCACTCTAACAAAAGACTATTGATGGGCAGTTTTCTATGGTTAATACACATTTCGTGTCATATCACTGGGAACTAGCTCCACTTCCTACAAGAGTCTCATTCATCTTCTCCATTGGGACAGACCGCATGGGAGCCAGCTAAGCCTGTACCACGTGTTTCAGAGGAGAATCTTGGTCCTTCTAAGGCAGCACCGCTGTTTCACCGCACGTGTACATCCTATTCTTATATGGCCACCACCTGTTCATTGTAATAAAGATCCAAAGTTACAGACAGTCTGGTTATTTTAGAATTCAAGGTTTAAGCTGTATGTTGAGCTACATACACGCCAGGGGCAAACGTGTAGCGAGAACAGAACAACTGTTATCTCCCTGCCCATTTCTCACAGCTCAACTGTCTGGGCCTTTTTTAGCACCTGTGCAGCTGATCACACTGTTGCAATTGGCAAATTTTGTCTCAAGCACATCAAGCATGGCAAAAACATCAGCCATTTGGGTACCACATGCTTGACAAGGCATTTAACCTCCCACCACTCAGCCCTTGGCAAGAGCACCTAATAGCCACACAAAATGGGCAGGGCCAGCTTAAGAACATCATGGTGCTTAGGATTTTGGTGGGGCTTTTAAAAAAAAAAATGCAAACAATATTTTGTTAAAACAAATAAAAATGAAAAGAGGGAGGATGAGAGAGAGAGAAAGGGGATGAGATTTGAGTGGTATATTTAGATGTGTTGATCTTATCTTGGCCTATGGCCTCTTGCTATTCTGACTTTATAAGCAAAAGGTCCACTTTGATTGTTAGGCATTCTTATATTCACTCATGATTGATTAACGAACTTCCATCCCACCCTTATAACAGTATAAATTTGAGCACCCTTAAGGGGTCAGCACATGGCTGGGGGAGCACATTGCAGGGTCTTCTATCCTTAAGGCTTCTTTCTCAAAGTGATTCTTTCTACAAAGTGATATGCACTTCAATCTCTGCACTTCAGCGATTGCACAAAGCAAACATGCATAGTAAACTGCACTGGGAAGCACCTAACAGACTGCAGGTGACCCTGTCTCTCTATTAAGCTCTCCTTCCACTCTAACATGCGCTCTCTACCACTCCTTCTGACACTTGTGTCCTCTCTCCTCAAACTGTCTTACCTTCACCCCTCTTTTCCACCCCCTGCTTATACATATCACCCTGCCTTCTGTCCTCTTCCTACTACAGCTCCTACCAACTCTTGCTCATTCCAAATCAGTGTTTCTCAACTCCAGTCCTCAAGGCGCTCCAACAGGTCATGTTTTCTGGCTTATCATTATTTTGCATAGGAGATTTAATCAGTTTCTCTGCCTTAGTAATTACCACAGCCATTTCATCTGAGAGAAATCCTGAAAACATGACCTGTTGGGGCGCCTTGAGGACTGGAGTTGAGAAATACTGTTCTATATCCATATACTGATAAAACCTCCAGTACTCTGAGGCATGCCCCATAAATCACATTCCCACATTACCTCCCTCGCCCTCCTGCTTCTCCTAACCTCTGGTGACATATCCCCAAACCCTGGGCCGTCATCCTCTGTCTTTGCCCAACGCTCCCATCCGCCTACACCCTCTGGCAGCAGCCGCAACCCACAGAACTTAATCTCTATTCCTCTTCTTTCCAAAACCAGCCCCCCCTTCTCCTGTGCCCTTTGGAACACACGCTCTGTCTGTAACAAACTCACCTCCCTCCACGACCTCTTTATCACAAATTCCTTTAACCTACTTGCCATTACTGAAACCTGAGGGGGAAAGTGTTGGGTATCAGCGCCACAATAAAAATCAAATGGACAAATTATTAATTCACTACACCAATGCAGGACCTAAAATTAGTGGAAAACAAATAACACAAAGCAAAAATATATATAAAGGGCGCAAAGGAAACAATACATAAATCAAATATCTAATTATAAATATGAAATGTGTTTCTGATTAGTAAAGTGCACATTAAAATATACCAAAAATGTCCATAATAACCATATGTGAACAAATCTTCTTGTGTATACTCCAACACCGTGATAGATAAAGTGCAAACGTGCTTCAATAAGCTTGCTTAAAATGTTTCACCCGAAGTGATAACAAAATGTGCTCACCAGATAGCCTTAGCCACAAAGTGACCTCAAAGCATGACTTTTAGGAAGGAATCCTTAATTCAATGCTGTATATCCTTTACGTGTCCCATTCCAATCAAGCAATCATATATGTACGAAGCTAAATCACAATCCACTTTGCAGGTTTATAAATGTGGGTATCTTCATCTTATAACATCTCTCCACTGCATATATCACCTTGCATTAAGTAATTCTGTGAAATAGCTCTCCAACAAAGAGCCACAGAAGGCAGGATATAGTGTAATACCACTTTGTGTTTTATTGCTTAAAAAGAGCACTTACAGTATCTCACAAAAGTGAGTACACCCTTCACCCTTCTCTTCTCTACTCTGCTACTGATCACCTTTATGACAAAATCTCACCCCTGTCCTGACCCAACCTAGCCACTTTTATCTACAACAGCTCCCTTCCTCCCTAGATAAGCTTGCCCTTTCACTACACGCAGAATTAGGCCCCGACTGCTACAACCCTGGCAAACAGACAACACCAGAAGTCTCAGAAAACATAGCCGCGCTCTTGAGCATCTGTGACATAAGACTAAGTTCCAGGAAGACTTCACACAATATAAATCTGCCCTTCTAAAATATTATTCCTGCCTCCACACTGTCACAGACCTACTTTATCGCGCTCATTAACACCTTCTCATCCAGTCCACGTCAACTCTTCTCTACCTTCAACATCCACATCTGTCTTCCACTGCCTCCACCCTCTAACTCACTCACTGCCCAGGAGATCGTCAATCACTTTTAAAAATAAGATTGATACAATTCATGAGGAGATCTCCAGTGCCTAAAAACCTCCCCCATGCAACACCCCATGTCCACAGATACAATCATTACTTCCCTCATTCAATCCTGCTACTATTAATGGGGTTGTTAAACTTTTATCTAACACTCATCTAACCACCTGCCCCCTGGATCCTGCTCCCTAGCAAATGCTACTCAAATGCTACTCTCACCCTCTGACTCAATTCTACAATCTCTAACTCACATTTTCAACCTCTCCCTCTCTTGTGGCATCGTCCCAAACTCTCTAAAATGTGTGCTACTCACCCCCATACTTAAAAAGCCCTCACTGGACCCCACCAATCTTAACAACCTACGTCCCATTTCCTTACTCGCCTTCTCCTCCAAATTTCTTGAAACACTGGTCTACAACCGACTGAGCGACCATCTGACCATGAATAAACTTCTTGATCCCCTTCAGTCCGGACTTCGCTCTCAACACTCCACGGAAACTGCTCTCCTTAAACTCTCAAATGTCCTACTAACGGCTAAAACCAGCGGACACTATTCTGTTCTACTTCTCCTGGATCTCCCTGCTGCCTTTGACACAGTGGATCACCCCCTCCATCCTATAGCTATCCAAAATTTTCCGCCTCAACCTCCGCAACCTCTAAGATATGCCCCTTCCTAAACAATGTCACCACAAAGCTTCTAATCCACTCCCTGGTCATCTCCCGTCTCGACTACTGCAACTCCCTCCTCATTGGCTTACCTCTAAATAGGTTATCCCCACCTCAGTCCATCATGAACGCTGTTGCCAGGCTCATCCACCTCACAAACCGCTCAGCGTCTGCTATAACCCTCTGCCAATCACTCCATTGGCTGCCACTCAGCCAACAAATTAAATTCAAGATACTAACTATAACTTACAAAGCCATCCACAACCTGGCCCCCAGCTACATCACTAACCTAGTCTCAAAATACCAACCTAATCGTTCTCTTAGATCCTCCCAAGACCTCCTACTCTTAAACTCCCTTGTCACCTCATCCCATGCTCGCCTTAAGGACTTCTGCAGAGCCTCTCACAACCTCTGGAATGTTCTACCCCAATCTGTCGCATTTTCTCCTACTTTATCCACTTTCAGACGATCCCTGAAAACTCATCTCTTCAGAGAAGCCTATCTTGCCCCCACCTAACAACTGTACATTTATCTTCTCAATCAGCACATCGCCCACAGTTATTACCTCTTGTATCTCTTGACCTTCCCTCTTAGATTGTAAGCTCTAAGGAGCAGGGCCCTCTGATTCCTACTGTATTAAAGTGTATTGTGTTTGCACTGTCTACCCTCAAGTTGTAAAGCGCTATGTAAACTGTTGGCGCTATATAAATCCTGTATAATAATAATAATAATTCTAGAGATGGCAACATTGAGGATATTCAATGTAATTTTAAAGAACTGTTTTTATGGGTAAGAGGCATAGGGAAGGAGTATGGATGCTGTAAAAGTGGGACGTATGTGCAGGTGAGGGAGAGGAATGTGGAGGGTATAACAGTGGGCACTATGTACAGGAGAGGAGTGTGGGGGGTAATGAGAGTGGGCAGCATGCACAGCAGAGGAGTGTGGAGGGTTGACAGTTGGCACTATGTACAGGAGAGGAGTGTGGAGGGTTTGCCAGTTGGCAGTATGCACAGGAGAGGAGTGTGGAGGGTATCACAATGGGCAGTATGTACAGGAGAGGAGTGTGGGGGGTAATGAGAGTGGGCAGCATGCACAGCAGAGGAGTGTGGAGGGTTGACAGTTGGCACTATGTACAGGAGAGGAGTGTGGAGGGTTTGCCAGTTGGCAGTATGCACAGGAGAGGAGTGTGGAGGGTATCACAATGGGCAGTATGTACAGGAGAGGAGTGTAGAGGGTATGACAGTGGGAAGTATGTACAGGAGAAGAGTGTGGGGGTATCACAATGGGCAGTATGTACAGGAGAGGAGTGTGGAGGGTATGACAGTGAGTAGTATTTACAGGAGAGGAGTGTGGAGGGTATGACAGTGGGCAGTATGTACAGGAGAGGAGTGTGGGAAATATGGCAGTGGTCAGTATGTACAGGAGAGGAGTGTGGAGGGTATGACAGTGGGCACTATGTACAGGAGAGGAGTGTGGAGGGTTTTCCAGTTGGCAGTATGCACAGGAGAGGAGTGTGAAGGGTATCACAATGGGCAGTATGTACAGGAGAGGAGTATGGAGGGTATGACAGTGGGCAGTATTTACAGGAGAGGAGTGTGGAGGGTATGACAGTGGGCAGTATGTACAGGAGAAGAGTGTGGAGGGTATCACAGTGGGCAGTATGTACAGGAGAGGAGTATGGAGGGTATGACAGTGGGCGGTATGTACAGCAGAGGAGTGTGGTGGGTATGACAGTGAGCAGTATGTACAGGAGAGGAGTGTGGAGGGTATGATGGGGCAGTATGTACGGGAGACGAGTGTGGAGGATATGACAGTGGGCCGTATGTACAGGAGAGGAATGTGGGGGTATGACAGAGGGTAGTGTGTACAGGAGAGGAATGTGGAGGGTATGATGGGGCAGTATGTACAGGAGACGAGTGTGGAGGGTATGACAGTGGGCGGTATGTACAGCAGAGGAGTGTGGAGGGGATGACAGTGAGCAGTATGTACAGGAGAGGAGTGTGGAGGGTATGACAGTAGGCACTAGGTACAGGTGAGGAGGATGGAGGAATCTGGGAAGAAAAAGGGTAAAGGTTTGTGGAAGCATATTTAGTGGTTAAGCGGGCCATACATGGATTGAAATGAAGCCAATTAAGCAGAGACGAGCCATAGTCGATCTATGCATAGGCTAGCTGGTTATACACAAGTCAATCTAATTGTACTACCATCCTGTCGGGTTTTTCGCAAAACAATCAGTGCTGCCAGCTATAGTTGGCAACACTGATCATTGTATTCTGTGGGTAGGGAAAGCTCCCCACTGGCAGAACACAATAACACTGCGATTATGATTTCCCCATCCACAGGTCAGCAGGTGAGAGGGTGTTTGGGGACAGGCTGGGGAGAGAGGTCTGTCAGCAGGCGGGTTCTGAGGTGCTCATAGAGGGATTTTAATCAGCGGATAGGGGGGAATAACGGGGAGTGATATCTTTTGGAGTAGGTTCTGTCATCTGCAGGTTGGGAAATGGTCACCTGTGATATAAGTTGAAGGGAGATGGCTAACATGGGAAGTGGCTGGGGAGGGACCTGGTTGGTGGGGAGTGTGAAATGAATAATGATTCAAGTTTTTTACATTTGCCTACTGTCCTCTGAAAAATGATCTGTGGTGGATTGCATTTCAATTAGTGGTATAGCAGCAGCTGACAGGCATTCATGAGGTGCTACTGCTGCCTCCTTGTTTTTTTTTACATTGCTAAATGGTATTTATGCATTGTTGGACTATGCTGCAACTGAGAGCGAGTTTGGCTTGCAGTTGCAGAGTGACCCCATTGAAATCAATAGGTGAGTTTTACAAGCAGTGCTGCCTATCAAACTCTGCAGGCTCCAAGCTGTCCACTGAGCTCAGTGCCTCTGACAAGAAGTGAGGAGAGGCACTGTGAGCTCATCCTCTCCGTCTGCTGCAAACAAAGTGTGTCAGCTTGTATTTAAACTGGCCGCGCTGTATGGTGCTTCTGACTAGCTGCGCAAGGAGACCCATATCTCTGAATCCATAGATGATAGGAGCCCCAAATTTTGACCAGTGGTGAAGTAGATCTTCCCAAATCTGGAGTCTTTGTGACCCCTGACTTTTGAAGTCGATCTTTTTTTTTTTATTAGTTTTTTGGCAAATGGGCCTATCTTAAGGTAGGGGGCCTGGAGCTGCAGCTCCAATAGCCCCTATATTAATCCTGAAAAGGGGCGCAATTCTGTTCCTCCTCCTTACTCACCTCAGTCTGTCCCCGCTATACCCCATGACCTCTTAGTAGCCTCCACTAACAGGGATGATGGTATAGCGCAGGGTGTCCCAGGTCCTTTCAGCACATCTGCCAGTAGCACACCAGCCGTAGACTATAGCCGGCAAATTTCTCTGCTCCATCTGCTGCAGCAGAAAAAAAATAGTTACTGCCATCCACATGCCCAGCGTCTAAATGCCAAATGTCAAAGCTGCTGGCTCTACAACTTCTGCCTTTCGGTCTGGTGGATTCTGCCCCCTTGTCATCGTTGGGCAAGGCAGTCAGCCGCAATGTCCACGTTACTGCTGACACTTTGTCCAACACGCATGGTCAGATATATTTCGTTCACAGCACACTGGGTAACTCTGCTTGCAACTTGGAAGCATGCAGGACAGGGCTCAGTGCTGCAGTTTGTTGTGCCCCGTCTCCATATAGCTAGTGGTGATGATGCGAGATTTGTCAGCTCTACCCACTACTCCTCCTCCTCCTCCTCCTCCTCCTCCATGCCCTCCTCTGCTGAATCGGCCTATGAGCCACAAGTACCCCTTAAGCATTCAAGGGGCTATTCAGTGAGTCAGGCTAAAAGGTTCCATGCAATGCTTCAGCTGGTGTGTCTAGGGGACAGGAACCAAACCGGAGCAGAGATTCTTGCAGCTCTGCAGCGGCAGGTCCAGAGGTGGTTCACGCCACGCCAGCTGGAGCCAGGAATGGTGGTATTCGATAATGGCACAAACCTCCTATCCACCCTTAGACAGGGAAAGTTGACAGATGTGTGCAGCCTGGCACATGTCCTCAATTTGGTGGTGCTGCATTTCCTAAATGGGTACCAAGGGTTGGAAGATCTGCTAAAGCAGGCCAGAAGAGTCTGTAGCCATTTCAGGCGGTCATACACAGCCAGTGCTCGGTTGGCTGTGTAAATTCAGCGGGAATTCCACTTGCCCGTAAACCGCCTGATTTGTGATATGCCCACCAGGTGGAACTCGTCTTTGGCAATGCTGCAGCGGCTGCACATGCAGCAGAGGGGTGCATGTGCAGAGTATGGCACAGTGAGTATGGCACAACGACAGGCTCAGGCTGGCTCAGCTTTTTTTCCCCACGCCAATTGCTGCTCATAAAGGATGCATGCACTGTACTGTCAACATTTGAGGAGGCCACAAGGATGATGAGCCATGACAATGCATGCATCAATGACACAATCCCTGTTGTGTTCCTGCTAGAGCAGACTCTGCATGGTATTATGGACAGGGCACTTGAGGCAGAGCAGCGGGAAGAAGAGGAGGACTTCCTTTCCTCCCAAGGCCCACTTTATGCAGACTCCATTGTTTCTACGCCACAGAACACACAAGGGAGGAGAATTCTGGCAGTCTTGAAGGCATTGAAGCAGAGGAAGACATATTTCAAACAGTAAGAGATGGTTTTCCATCCCCAGAACCCTTGTGAGTAGTACGTGGCTGGGAGGAGGCCGTTTCAGATACTATAATCCTCAGTGACCCCAAGGAGTCTGCTTCTTATGCCTCAGCAAATTTGTGGTGCATGGGCCTCCTCATCCTTCAAAGCCTGCGAAAGGACCCAAAAATACGTGGCGTAAAGGAGAAGGATCACTATTGGTTGGAAACCCTCCTTGACCACCATTACAAGGGGAAAGCTTCAGAACTCATCCTCTCCCCACAGAGTGTGCAGAAGATTAAATCTCTTGAGGACACCTTAAAGAGGAGTTTATCTAATGCTTTTCCCGACTCTGGTAGGTTACAGTGCCATGGAAAACGTAGTTTTGAGGCTTCAGTTGGTCAAGAGAGGAGTGGTGGAGAAGGTGGCTGCCTAAGTGATGCATTTCACAATTTTTTCAGTCCTCACCGCCCAGGACTGTCAGCTTCCACATCCTATTGGAAGCATCTGCATCACATGGTGGAAGATTACCTAGGGGCAAAAACAGAGATGCAGAGCTTTCCAGTCGACAATCCACTGGCTTACTGGGTCATGCAAATAGACCACTGGGCCAGAACTTGCCCAGTATGCAATTGAGCTGCTGGGCTGCCCTGCCTCCATCATGCTTTCCGAATGGGCATTTACCGTCATAGGACGCACCTAGGTTTTAGAGGAGGAAAACAAGAAAAAAAATATTCTGAACCAAATGGTGTACTAAAATATTTAATAAAATATAACAGAACAATATTTCAACCATGTAAATTGAACAGCAGTCAACAATGGCATTAAGGACCATCATCACTGTCATTAACAAATGAGGAGAGACATTAAGGTTCGAGTACTCTTCTAGTTTTTTGGGAACACCAAGAACTCATCATCGCTAGTGTCAGAATTTATGAAGCTCATAAATGGTTTGTTTATGGAAACATCGAGCAGTTGCAACTGGCTGGTAAGACCCCCAGAAATTACAGCTAGATGAGTCTTCACTTATTTAAAGCACTTTTTTGTAGTTTCGCTAATATGTGCTCTAAACTAATAAGGCAGTTTATTTCAGAAGCCCGCCAGGATGTTTGGACCACACTTTTTCAACCCATATGCCCTGTACACGCGGTCAGACATTGATCGGACATTCCGACAACAAAATTCATAGTTTTTTTTCTGACGGATGTTGGCTCAAAATTGTCTTGCATACACACGGTCGCAGAAAGTTGTCTGAAAATCTGATCGTTCTGAACATGTACGTCGGGACTATAAACGAGGCAGTAGCCAATAGCTTTCATCTCTTAATTTATTCTGAGCATGCATGGTACTTTGTGCGTCAGATTTGTGTACACACGATCGGAATTTAAACGATCGGATTTTGTTGTCGGAAAATGTTATATCCTGCTCTCAAACTTTGTGTGTCGGAAATTCCGACAGAAAAAGTCAGATGGAGGCCACACACAATCGGAATTTCTGACAACACAATCCGATCGCACTTTTTCCATCGGAAAATTCGACCATGTGTACAGGGCAATACTCTCATTCCATTTTCATCCTTCCATCCTTTGTCATTCTTTGTGGAATCACCTCTTTCGGAAATGTTTTCCTTTTGAAATTTAACATGGGCAGCAATTTGGTGCCGTCTGCACAGCAGGACAACACAACTGTGTAATGTGTTTTCTCATGTCCTGAGGTTTTCACGGTTATGGTTTAGGCACCTTTCAGATCATCAGTCCTATCAGATGGCATATCAAAGGTTAGTAAGACTTCATCCATATTCTCAGTCTGGCCAATTTCAAAATCATTTTTCTTCCTAGCATAAATTACAAATTTATGAAAAGACAGAATCTTAGATTCATATTCTTTTGGCATTTTTTTTCCGCAATTCTATTTTTGGTGCACATAACAAGGTCACATCGCCTCATAAATCTGTTGCACCACAATGGTGATCCAGTAAAATACTGAATGCCTTTCTCTACAGCAATGCGTTTGGCTTCATATATTATCATTTTTGTAGAGACTGAGAAGCCATTATTCCGGTGACGTGTGATCTATTCTTTCATGTCCACGTCTAAATGTGGCCACTTTGCAGCATGCCCACGAAAAGTATGCTTACTTTTATTTGTTTTTCGCAGCTGATCCTCCTGTTTCCTCCACTCTTACTTTTTTTTTCAGTTGGAGGTGGCCCAAAATGTCTCTATGCTGCTCTGTTTCCATGTTCCTTAGCATATTATACTACCACCAGTTTAAAAGGAATTTTATATGCTAGTTCCTGCAGCGGGTGGCTGGGCTGGCACCTGGTCCCAGCAGTGGGTGGCTGAGCTGGCACCTGGTCCGGGCAGTGGGTGGTTGAGCTGGCACCTGGTCCCGGCAGTGGGTGGCTGAGCTGGCACCTGGTCCCAGCAGTGGGTGGCTGAGCTGGCACCTGGTCTCGGCAGTGGGTGGCTGAGCTGGCACCTGGTGCCAGGAGTGGTTGGCTGGGCTGGCACCTGGTCCCGGCAGTGGTTGGCTGGGCTTGCACCTGGTTCCTGCAGTGGGTGGCTGGCACCTGGTCCCTGCGGTGGGGGTGGCTGAGCTACTGGTCCCTGTGGTGAGTGGCTGAGCACCTGGTCCCTGCAATGGGGGTGGCTGAGCACCTGGTCCCTGCAATGGGGGTGGCTGAGCACCTATGTACAGTGTTCATGCAAGTGTTTTTAACCGATTTTTAAGTAAAGTTTATGCCGGATTTACACTATTGGAAACGGTTTCTTTGCCTTTTTTTATGTGTAATGTCCTGGCCCTGACTGAGATGACAGGGAAAGCTGACCTGAGAGTTTCCAAATCCTGTGGTGGTCTCTGTTAATGGAAATAAGCTCTTTTAGACTTCTCATATGAGGATCACAATCTCTCTGGTAAGCCTCAGAGTGGTTGGTGGAGCATACAGGGTGCCTGCCTCTACTTCTTGAAACTGAGAGGAAGATTACACTTGTGTTTTTGGGATGTGGAATCCCTGCAGAACTTCTAGGCTGCCTAGAGTTGTGGGTGTTGATTTCTTCTGAAAAAAATGTTTTGGTGTAAGTTTCATGGGCACAATTAACACCCAAAGACCAATTTTTCCACACCTGTTTGACAGGTGCATATCATTTTAATTTTCGACAACAGGGCCAATTCTTGCTTTCATCAAGAGCACCTCAATAGGGTTACTGTGTGAAGTCACCACTGACACCCAAAGACCAATTTTTCCACACCTGTTTGACGGGTGCATATCATTGCAATTTTTGACAGCAAGGCCAATTCTTGCTTTCATCAAGTTATGGTGTGAAGGTGCCACTGTAAGACCATTTTTTTGCACCTGTTACTTTTATTCAAAGTTTGTGGAAGAGACACCAGAATGTATCCAAAAAATCTCTAATCTTGTTCCCAGTGCTCAACATTGTGGCCTCATCATACAGACTGGTTCCACAAGCTGTTGCTTATAAAATAAAGAGAGCTTGCAAGGAAACTTTATTGAAAGGAATTTTAAATTTTTATGCTTTCATTTTAAGCATGAATAAATCACTGCTCTTTTAAAAATTGTGTTTTTACAAACTTGTTTTTCATTGATACATGTCCCCCAGGGCAATACCCAGACCCCCATAACCATTGTATGCCCAATTATAAGCCTTCAAAATGGGCACTTTTGCATTTTTCCAGTTCTGGTCCCATAGACTTTAATGGGGTTCGTTATTTGGTTCTGAACTTTCACGATGTGCGACAGTTCTGGTGCGAACCAAACGGGGTCATTCTGCCCATTCCTAGTGTTGAAGTTTATTTGTATCCTTGAGGCTCCAGCTTGTGGCACAGCAATCAAAGCATACTTTATAGGTACAAGGAAGCCCAGGTTTTGTTTAACTATGGCCCTTATGCCCTTACATTATAGCCCACACTATCATGTTTGGCCACACCCACTTTTTCCTGTGGCAGTCACTGTCTCCCTGAAATGTCTGCCTGTCAGTTTTTCATGATCAGATGGTCCATGCACCCCTATGGACAGGCAGGTGTAAATGGACTGTGTCCGTGTAATGGACCCCTGACTCGTCCCAGCGATTTGATCCCAGGTCCTGATCCCTTAAAGCTTTTAACCCCCCCCAAAAAAACAGATCCTGTTCCCTTAAAGCATGTTATACAGGACAGTGCTTGTGCTGTGTTATTTGGCCCCCTGTAACACCTAAAAAACCTGTCTGGTCCTGCCTGGCTATACCCTCCCCACAGCAAACGAACCACAATAACCATGGTCCTTTTTTGTGATTCCGTCATCCGCAGCCCTGCTCTCCTGTGTCCGTCTCCCCTCTGTCCTCCACTCCCCTCCCCTCCCTGCTTGTCTGCTCGTACCAGCGCCCCCCCACCCCCCGCTCCTGCTGTTCTCATAACTGCAATAAAATCATATTATCCCCTCTAAGCCACGTTAAACAAGTGTCCCTATGCCTGTGTAAAATAAAAAATCTGCTGATCTGTACCTATATGAGCTTCATCTCCGGCGCTCAGCTGACTGTCGTCTCTCTCTCCCCCTCCTCCCGATTGGCGTCAGTGGGACTGCTCGGCCCCACCCAATGGAGCTGTGAGCTGAGATTGAAGAGAGCCAAGGAATGAGCTGAGCGCTAGGAGCTGTGCTCATAAAGGGAAAAGATCGGACTATATTTTACATAACACAGACACGGGGACACTTGTTATTATGTTACAGAGGGGATAAGATGATTTTATCACCTGCCTGTGCTTGTGCTGTGTTATTTGGCCCCCTGTAACACCTAAAAAACTTGTCTGGTCCTGCCTGGCTATACCCCCCCCCAGCAAACGAACCACAATAACCATGGTCCTTTTTTGTGATTCCGTCATCCGCAGCCCTGCTCTCCTGTGTCCGTCTCCCCTCTGTCCTCCACTCCCCTCCCCTCCCCTCCCTGCTTGTCTGCTCGTACCAGCGCCCCCCCACCCCCCGCTCCTGCTGTTCTCATAACTGCAATAAAATCATATTATCCCCTCTAAGTCACATTAAACAAGTGTCCCTATGCCTTTGTAATATAAAAAATCTGCTGATCTGTACCTATATAAGCTTCATCCCCTTCGCTCAGCTGACTGTTGTCTCTCTCTCTCCCCCTCCTCCCGGTTGACGTCAGCGGGACTGCTCGGCCCCGCCCAATGGAGCTGTGAGCCAAGAGTGAAGAGAGCCAAGGAATTAGCTGAGCGCTGGGAGCTGTGCTCATATAGGTACAGATCGGACTATATTTTACATAACACAGACAATGGGAAGCTTGTTATTATGTTACAGAGGGGATAAGATGATTTTATCGCAGTGGGTTAACAGCCAGGCATGGGTATTTTCAGCCAGACACATCAACTCTTACTCAGTCCTCAGACAGTATTCAGATAGAGTAATCAGGTAGATAGTGTCTTTGTTTTTGTTGTTTTATTGTTTTGTAGAACTGGTATAGGGATTGAGAAGAGCTTTGGGATACCCAGAACTAAACTACTTGAATGATGATACTAAGTTGAAGTAGCTATACAAAATAAAGCAGAGTTTCCCTCCACTAAAAAGATAAATAGCAGATGTATCTATAGTAGGGATGAGCTTTCTGTTCGAGTCGAACATGAGTTTGACTTAAACATCGGCTGTTCGATCGTTCGACGAAGATCGAACATTATGGGGCGTTCGCACCAAATTCGAGCGGGGCGTCACACTCCATAATGCACTACGTCATCGCAGTGCATTGCTGGCTGATGATTGGCCAAGCATGCACTATGACCCGCATGCTTTGGCTAATCACAGCGCCGTCAGCAAAGAGAGCCATAATTGGCCAAAGGCAGGGTGCCTTTGGTCAATTATGCCTCAGGGGGTTAAGTCCACGCCCCACACTATATAAGGCTGCCTGCACGTTGGCCCTGTGTAGTGTGTTGCTGGCGTTAGATTGAGCAGGCAGTCTGTTCCTGGTGTACTGTTTCTAATCGACTTCAGGCAGGCAGGTGATTCAGTTAGCTGCAGTATATTTTATATATATATATACAGTCAGACTGGTGTAATATATATATATATATATATATATATATATATATATATATATATATATATATATATAATATATACAGTTGTTAGGTGGGTGTGGGATAGGCTTCCCTGAATAATGAGTTTTCAGGGATCTCCTAAAGGTGGACAGGGTAGGGGCTGATCGGACATACTGGGGCAGGGAGTTCCAGAGGATGGGAGAGGCTCTGGAGAAGTCCTGAAGGTGAGCATGGGAGGTGGTAACAAGGTAGCTAGAGAGCAGGAGGTCCTGGGAGGAGCGGAGGGGACAATTTGGGCGATATCTGCAGATAAGGTTGGTGATGTAGCTGGGGGCGATGTTGTGAATATCCTTGTTGGTTATGGTTAGCATTTTGAATTTTACGCGGTGGGGTAGGGGAAGCCAGTGAAGGGATTGGCAGAGAGGAGCAGCAGTCATGGATTGGTTAGTGAGGTGTATTAGACTAGCAGCAGAATTCATAATAGACTGAAGGAGGGATAGCCTGCTTAAGGGTAGGCCATTAAGGAAAGAGTTGCAGTAGTCAAGGCGGGAAATAATCAAGGAGTGAATAAGTTGCTTTGTAGTGTCATTAGTCAGGAAGGGATTTAGCCAGTGATTGGATGTGGGGGCTGAAGGAGAGGTCAGAGTCAAGGATTACACCCAACACCCTGGCATGTGTGGAGGGACCAATGGTTGTGTTGATATTAATGGTGAAGTCACGGGGGGGACCGTGAAGGAGGAAATATAGCAAGCTCAGTTTTAGAAAGATTGAGTTTGAGGAAGTGGTGTGACATCCATATCGATATGTCATTTAGTAAGTTTGAGATCCGTGAGGAGATCAAGGGGGTGAGTTGAGGAGTGGAGAGATAGATCTGGGTGTCGTAAGTTGTAAGTGACACTGAAAGTGCGCTGAGATAGGTAAAAAACACACAAAAAGTGTAGCACTAGTAAAAAATGAGTAAACGTCCAATATGGAAAACGTCAAAATCACAGTACCAAGTATAAATACTGCAGAGGGACCATCAATATATGTATGAAGGGAAAGAAGTCTTTAGAAAAACGTTCCAACCAAAGCTGTATATAATCTTGAAATAAAAAACAGACACACCACCACCAATTGTAAGGAGGCTTACCGGATGGAGTGGACCCAATGGGGCATACGCCGGACTGAGTCGGATGCACTTAGGTGATGGGTGGCTGAAAGTGGCACGGGAAGGCGATGTTGGTGGATGGATCCACGCATTACTCAGACGCTTTAGGCGATGCAGGAACCCAGAGAGATGTGTGGACCAGAACGCACGTTGTAGTTATGTAGTCTATGAAGACGAAACGCGTCGGGTAGGACCCCACTGTCGCCACATTTTATCTTCAGCACTGTTTTTTTTCATTTTACAAGTGAGTGCATATCCTTTTTTATTTAATAAATTTCTTAAACGGATTTACACTATATGGCCTTTTCTTTCCTTCCATCTTCCACCTGCCTCCTTCAACATTTAATTTGAGCGTAACTACAACGTGCGTTCTGGTCCACACATCTCTCTGGATTCCTGCATCGCCTAAAGCGACTGAGTAAAGCGACGATGTTGGTGGATCCATCCACCAACATCGCCTTCCCGTGCCACTTTCAGCCACCCATCATCTAAGTGCATCCGACCCAGTCGGGCGTATGCTCCATTGGGTCCACTCCATCCGGTAAGCCTCCTTACAATTGGTGGTGGTGTGTCTGTTTTTTATTTCAAGATTATATACAGCTTTGGTTGGAACGTTTTTCTAAAGACTTCTTTCCCTTCATACATATATTGATGGTCCCTCTGCAGTATTTATACTTGGAACTGTGATTTTGACGTTTTCCATATTGGACGTTTACTCATTTTTTACTAGCGCTACACTTATTGTGTGTTTTTTCTCTGTTTTACTTTGTTGGTTGTGTTAGCTGCTTTTTGTTGTTACGGCAGCGCAGAATTGTTTTGTATATACGCTGAGATAGGTAGGAGGAGAACCAGGATAAAGCAGAATCACGGAGGCCAAGGGAGTGTAATTTGCTGAGGAGGAGCAGGTGGTCAACTGTGTCAAAGGCAGCAGAGAGGTCTAAAAGTATGAGTATGGAGTAGTGCCCATTGGTTTTAGCAGTTAGTAGGTCATTGGTTACTTTTAGTAGGGCAGTTTCAGTAGAATTTTGTGGGCGGAAGTCAGACTGTAGGGGGTCGAGAAGGTTGTTGTCCATTAGGTAGCGACTCATTCGGTCATGGACAAGGCGTTCGATGAGCTTGGAGGCAAACGGGAGCAGGGAGATGGGTCTTAAGCTATTCAAACAGGTGGGGTCTAGTGAGGGTTTTTTGAGTATGGGGCTAACCAGTGCGTGTTTGAGCAGGGAAGGAAAGGTGCCAGAGCAGAGGGAGAGGTTGAAGATGTGGGTTAGGGAGTTGAAGATAGAGCGGGAAGGTGGTCGCAGTAATTGAGAGGGGACAGGGTCCAGGGGACAGGTAGTGAGGTGGGCCATGGAGAGGATCAACTTCATCTGTGGTAACTGGGCAAAAGGAGGAGAGTATTGAGTGCCGTATTGGACCCGATGTGTTGGGTAGGGGAGGAGTTTGACTGCTGGATATCTCCTTGCGAATTGTGTCGATTTTGCTATTAAAATGGGTGGCAATCTGTTGAGCGGTAAGTTGTGGGTGGGGGCAGTGGGGGGTGAAGTAAGGAATTAAGGGTAGAAAAGAGTTGACGAGGTTTGGATGAGAGGGTTTTGATGAGAGAGTTGTAATAGGTTTGTTTAGCAGTGTGGAGGCAGGAGTTGTATTTGAGAAGGGCAGATTTGTAGAGGGTAAAGTCTTGCAGGGATTTAGATTTACGCCATGATAGATATATAAATATATATATAAATATATAAATATATATATATATAAATATATATATAAATATATATATATATATATATATATATATACACTGTATCCAGTTTAGCTAGATCTCACTGCAAACTGTTCCTGGTGTACTGTTAGCTGATTCAGTTAGCTGCAGTGTATTTAGTATATATATATATAAATCCGGACTTTGTATATATTTATATACACTGTATTCTGTGTACCTAGCTAGATCTCACTGCAGACCGTTTGTCAAGTACCTGGTAGGTTTTGAGCCTGAAGTGCAGAGAAAGACCTCCCTTACAGCTCCCACTCCCGTTCCCCTGGAATGGAGACAGAGGGCCAGGAGTGAGGAGTGGTATGGGTGCCTGGCAGGATCAACAGTCACCAGAAGTTCAGGAGTGGTGGCACCCTCTGGAACCTGGAGCTGAAGAGGAGACTGGAGACTGGAGACTGGAATGCAGAGAGGACCAGGAACCCCAGCAGGTAAGTAAGCCGGACTGAAGAGCTGGGCTGGAACCAGGAACAAAGCAACAGGTAGTAGCCTGGAACGCTGGACTGGAACCAGGAACAAGCAGCAGGTAGTAGCCTGGAATGCTGGACTGGAATCAGGAACAAGCAGCAGGTAGTAGGCTGGAACGCTGGGCTGGAACCAGGAACAAGCAGCAGGTAGTAGTCTGGAACGCTCGGCTGGAACCAGGAACAAGCAGCAGGTAGTAGTCTGGAACGCTGGGCTGGAACCAGGAACAAAGCAGCAGGTAGTAATCTGGAACGCTGGGCTGGAACCAGGAACAAACAGCAGGTAGTAGACTGGAACGCTGGACTGGAACCAGGAACAAGCAGCAGATAGTAGACTGGAACGCTGGACTGGAACCAGGAACAAACAGCAGGTAGTAGACTGGAACGCTGAACTGGAACCAGGAACAAGGCAGCAGGTAACAGACTGAATACTGGTATTGGATAGAGGAATGGTAAAACAAGCCGGTGGTCGGTATCGGTCGAGCAGCAGAGGTACCAGGGATAACACAGAGGGATGGTCAGGCAAGCCAAGAGGGTCTGGTGCAGGCGGATAGCAGGATGGTCAAGCAGGAAGCCGGGTCAGATAACAGAGTACACAGGTCAGATCAGGTTAAGGCACATGGAACGCTGTAGAGCAGACAGCGGGGATTGAGTGTGACAGACCGGTTTAAATAGCCCGCCTGGCACCAGCGGGAGTGCGCACATGCGTGCCCGTGCGTGACAGCACCCGTGAACGCGCGCGCATGCGCAGTGGAACCCGTGGCCATGTTCCCGTACGTCTGGATCGCCGGTTACTGGCAGGATCTTCATGACATCGTTCCTGGTGTATTGTTTCTAATATACTTCAGGCAGGCAGTTGATTCAGTTAGCTGCAGTGTATTTAGTATATATATATATATATATATATATATATATATATATATATATATATATACATACACATACATATACACACTGTATCCTGTGTAGCTAAATCTGACTGCAGGCCATTCCTGGTGTACATATTTAAATACACTTTCAGGCAGGCAGGCCAGGTTATTCAGTGATACTGTCTCCTACATATATATCCACTGCATTCTAGTCTAGCCAAGCCTATATCTGACTGCAGGCCATTGCTGGTGTACATTTTCAAATACACTTTCAGGCAGGCAGGCAGGCAGGCAAGTGATTTAGTCATCTGCAGTGCATTAAATATATATACAGTCTCCTACATATATATTAGACATGTGCATTCATTTTCATCCGAATGCATTTTCGTCCGAATTTCAGGTATTTTCGTTATCAATTTAACAAGCGATAACGAAAGTGCAGAATCCGAAAAACGAAAGAGCCGTCATAAACAAATGCTTTATTTTCGTTTTCGTTGCTACAACAGTTCAATATAGATAGGAGATTCGACATGATTATGACAATAACAACCTGTGTTCATCAAACCTGTGGGCGAATGTGCCTAACCTTAACTCTATTAGTCCAAGATTATTCTACATAGAGTAAAAGATTAGACGTAGGGGAGAAAAGATTCGACGTAGGGGAGAAAAGATAAATAAAAATAATGATGATGATGAATGTTATTGGCTGATTGTAACCAAAGAGGAGGAGCAGTAAAATAGCTAGAACTAAGTACACACGTACTTTGGCTTATGGTGTCTGTTGAAAGTTCTAAGAAGATTCGACGGAGCAGGTAAACTATACGGCGTCGTACAGTTTAGCTGCTTTGTCGAATCTTCTCTGAACATTCGACAGATACCATAAGCCTTCAATGACAGATTCGACCTTAATTTGGATTTTCGGACGAATGCAATTTTTAACGAAAAACGAGATAAATAAAAACGAATTTCGGGAGTAACTAAATAAATTTATTTTTCGGAAGAAAACGAAATTCCAAAACAAAATATTTCAGTGTGCACATGTCTAATATGTATATCCACTGCATTCTAGTCTATCCAAGCCTATACCTGACTGCAGGCCATTGCTGGTGTACGTTTTCAAATACAGTTTCAGGCAGGCAGGCAGGCAGGTGATTCAGTGATCTGCCGTGCATAAAATATTTATACAGTCTCCTACATATATATATCCACTGCATTCTAGTCTAGCCAAGACTATATCTGACTGCAGGTAGTTCCTGGTGTACGTTTTAAAAAACACTTTCAGGCAGGCAGGTGATTCAGTGATCTGCAGTGCATAAAATATATATACAGTCTCCTACATATAAATCCACTGCATTCTAGTCTAGCCAAGCCTATACCTGACTATAGGCCATTCCTGGTGTACGTATTCAAAGACAATTTCAGGCAGGTGATTCAGTGACCTGCAGTGCATAAAGATATATATACAGTCTCCTACATATATATCCACTGCATTCTAGTCTAGCCAAGCCTATACCTGACTACAGGCCATTGCTGGTGTATGTATTTAAAGACACTTTCAGGCAGGGAAGCCGGCCAGGCAGGTGATTCAGTGATCTGCAGTGCATAAAGATATACAGTGGGGACGGAAAGTATTCAGACCCCCTTAAATTTTTCACTCTTTGTTATATTGTAGCCATATGCTAAAATCATTTAAGTTCATTTTTGTCCTCATTAATGTACACACAGCACGCCCATATTGACAGAAAAACACAGAATTGTTGACATTTTTGCAGATTTATTGAAAAAAGAAAAACTGAAATATCACATGGTCCTAAATATTCAGACCCTTTGCTCAGTATTTAGTAGAAGCACCCTTTTGATCTAATACAGCCATGAGTCTTTTTGGGAAAGATGCAACAAGTTTTTCACATCTGGATTTGGGGATCCTCTGCCATTCCTCCTTGCAGACCCTCTCCAGTTCTGTCAGGTTGGATGGTAAACGTTGGTGGACAGCCATTTTTAGGTCTCTCCAGAGATGCTCAATTGGGTTTAAGTCAGGGCTCTGGCTGGGCCATTCAAGAACAGCCATGGAGTTGTTATGAAGCCACTCCTTTGTTATTTTAGCTGTGTGCTTAGGGTCATTGTCTTGTTGGAAGGTAAACCTTCGGCCCAGTCTGAGGTCCTGAGCACTCTGGAGAAGGTTTTCGTCCAGGATATCCCTGTACTTTGTCGCGGTCATCTTTCCCTCGATTGTAACCAGTCGTCCTGTCCCTACAGCTGAAAAACACCCCCACAGCATGATGCTGCCACCACCATGCTTCACTGTTGGGACTGTATTGGACAAGTGATGAGCAGTGCCTGGTTTTCTCCAAACATACCGCTTAGAATTAAGGCCGAAAAGTTCTATCTTGGTCTCATCAGACCAGAGAATCTTATTTCTCACCATCTTGGAGTCCTTTGGGTGTTTTTTTAGCAAACTCCATGTGGGCTTTCATGTGAATTGCACTGAGGAGAGGCTTCTTTCGGTCCACTCTGCCATAAAGCCCCGAGGGCTGGTGGAGGGCTGCAGTGATGGTTGACTTTCTACATCTTTCTCCCATCTCCCGACTGAATCTCTAGAGCTCAGTCAGTGATTTTTGGGTTCTTCTTTACCTCTCTCACCAAGGCTCTTCTCCCCTGAAAGCTCAGTTTGGCCCGACGGCCAGCTCTAGGAAGGGTTTTAGTCATCCCAAATGTCTTCCATTTAAGGATTATGGAGGCCACTGTGCTCTTAAGAACCTTAAGTGCAGCAGTATTTTTTTGTAACCTTGGCCAGATCTGTGCCTTGCCACAATTCTGTCTCTGAGCTCTTCAGGCAGTTCCTTTGACCTCATGATTCTCATTTGCTCTGACATGCATTGTGAGCTGTAAGGTCTTATATAGACAGGTGTGTGGCTTTCCTAATCAAGTCCAATCAGTATAATCAAACACAGCTGGACTCAAATGAAGGTGTAGAACCATCTCAAGGATGATCAGAAGAAATGGACAGCACCTGAGTTAAATATATGAGCGTCACAGCAAAGGGTCTGAATACTTAGAACCATGTGATATTTCTGTTTTTCTTTTTTAATAAATCTGCAAAAATGTCATCAATTCTGTGTTTTTCTGTCAATATGGGGTGCTGTGTGTACATTAAAGAGGAAAAAAATGAACTTAAATGATTTTAGCAAAAAGCTGCAATATAACAAAGAGTGAAAAATTTAAGGGGGTCTGAATACTTTCCATCCCCACTGTATATACAGTGTCCTGTATATGTCCACCGCATTCTAGTCTAGCCAAGCCTATACCTGACTGCAGGCCATTCCTGGTATAATTTTTCTAGTAAACTTCAGGCAGTGTTTTGCTAATCCAATTTTACAGCATGTCTGGAAGGCCACCAAGGAAAGGCAAATGCTCACAGGCCAAGGTAATAAAAAAACAAACAAGGGGAAATTGCTCTTATCTTCCGGCCAGATGGTGGATAGTGAATCCAATGATCAATCAATCAGCTAGGTGTAGTGAAATTGGATGCAGCAATATGACTCGTTCCCCCTGTGTATGTGCTCCCAATGCCCTTACCTCAAGGGGCTTAAAATCAAGCCCTGTTGGAGATGTGGAGTGATGGTCGGGGGGGTGCCTGTTCTCCAGGTTGTCAGGTGATGTCCACTGGTTATAAATGAATGGATACCTCAGCCGTTCCTTGATGGGAGTAATTCTGTGTCCTGAACTCCAAGCCAGAAAAACGAGAGAGAAGACAAGGGGGCTTCCAATGGTGTAGTAATTAAAAAATCTGGTTTATTCAAGTTAAAAAATAAGTTAAAATAATATCCACACTGTGGGTACAGTGTGAAACAGTGACAGGAAAAGATGGCGGTGGAACGCCGTCACCTGGTGCAAAACTTCTGGTTCACAGTAACAACACCCAGGGTCACGACAGTGTAGTGTGTTGTGTGCGTCTCCAAGCTAGATCCTACGCATTACGTCACGTGACCTCGTGATTTCATCAGGGATTCTGATTGGTCGAAGCCTCCATACATTTATAGTCATTAACAGGAAATGGTTCTGGCGCCATGTTTGTGTAGTCCGAGTGTTATATCATTGCGCTAATGATACTGCCCTGTTTGAATACTACTATGTGTATTTCCTTTGCTGACTTTAAACGAATAGCATTAATTAATTTTTAAATGCTCATGATGTTCAAATAAATAATTAAATATAATATCCTAGGAGAATATCATAAATGAGTGCAATGTTAAGTTTTGTATGTATGCTGCCATCTAGTGGTAATTTTCGAAATGACATAGTATTATTATAAAATAGGAAAATAGGTAAAATATATGTAACTCTGTAATAAGAGCTGGATTAACTTCCCCGGTGAGTCATTCACAATTGTAAAGTTATAGACTTGTAGGATAGTGATAATAAATTAGGGAAGTTATATGAAGAATATATGTTGGGACTTTATAAATATATAACATATCCACTCATTAGTGGATGGGCCTGGTGTTAATCCATTACATATACTGCCATCATGTGGTTAAAATATAAATTACATTAGAGAATGTTTTATTCATGGTTATATGAAATAGCATCGACAGGTGATGTTCTGAATAATTCAAAGTAGTTAAAAATAGATAAACTTAGGTTCAAATGACAAATCAAATGGTTTAAAATTAAATATTGGCCTGTATCACGGAAAATTAGCACAAGGTTTACAATAGATAAAAACTGTATATAATAACAGAGCAATTGATAGGCTTAGGTTCAACTAAAAAATTAATTGTTTTGAAAATGGATATTGGCCTGTATCCAGGAAAATTAGCACAAGGTTTACAACAGATAAAAAATGAATAAGTAATAACAGAACAATTAATCAATAATCACTGATAAAACAGTTCAGGTCAAAGTCTATATTCAACCCATTTGGCACTAAAGTATTCATTTTATGAATCCACTGGGATTCTTTTTGGCTTAAGCTCCGAATTTTGTGATTGCCTCTCCATGATTTATGATAGCGTTCTATACCCCAAAAAATAATTTCTGCTGGGTTGCTATCATGAACCTCGGCGAAGTGTCTCGATACATTATGTTTCGGGAACTTTTTGATTATGTTTTGCACATGTTCTTTTATTCTAACTTTTAAGGATCTTTTTGTTCGCCCTACATATTGCAAGTTGCAAGAACATTGCAAGACATATATGACCCCTTCAGTGTGGCAACTAATAAAATCCTTGATTGGTTGCTAAGAACTCAGTTTTTTTACTCTGGAATTTCCTAGAGTGTTGACATGCAAAACAATATTTACACGGAAAGAAACCTTTTCCATTAAAAAAAGAAAATTAATTAGTGGAGGGAGGATCCACTACATTTTTGACAATTAGATCTCGTAGTGTGGTGGCCCTCTTGTAAATAATGAGTGGTTTATCAGGTAGTATATTTTTCAAATGTTTATCCTCTCTCAAAATGTGCCAGTGTCGTTTTATTATTTTTTCTATGTCTTTATGTTGTACATTGAAATTCAAGATTAATGCTGGAGCCTCCAACGATAATGATGGTTTCTTCTGAGTGTGTAACATAGTCGTCCTGTCCAGAGATTGAACTAATGAGATCTATTTGTTAATAAATTCTGAATCATAACCCTTTTCTATGAATCTTTTACCCACTACGTCAGCTTGTGTTTTGTAGTCGGATTCTCTCGTGCAATTACATTTGACTCTAATTAGTTGCCCCTTTGGTATATTAAAGAGCCATGGTTTATGGTGGCAACTAGTAATGGGTAAGTAGCTATTTCTTGATACCTCCTTGAAGTGAGTCTTGGTGATGAGTTGATTATTATCAATGATGATGTCTAAATCCAAGAATTGGATTTGTTTGTCATCAATTTTCCAGGTAAGAAAGATGTTTCTGTCATTCTGGTTTAGTCTGGTTCGGTATTGTTCTAATGACTCTTTATCCCCATTCCAGACGATTATAATATCGTCTATAAATCTTTTATATAATTCTAATTGGCATGGGGTGTTGTTATAGACCGCTTCATCCTCCCATTGGGCCATGAAAGCGTTTGCCACACTCGGGGCATATTTGGCTCCCATGGCAATGCCGCTCACTTGTTTGTAGAATTCTTGATGGTGCCAAAAATAATTGTTTTGAAGGGAGAAATCAATGCATTTGATTAAATACTTCCGTTGGGTGCGGTGTAGGTTGGTAAAGTTTTTCAGCACCCACTTGGTGGCTTCACATGCCTGGTGGTGTTTAATACTTGTATATAAAGAACACACATCAGCTGTGGCCAGGAGGGTTCTTCCCTCTAGGACAGTCGGTGAATCCAGTAATTTTAAAATGTGTTTTGTGTCCTGTAGATAAGCTTTTGTGCATTGGACAGCTGGTTGGATAAAATTATCTATATATTCACCTAGTCTTGATGTTGCAGAATTTATGCCATTCACAATAGGTCTTCCTGGTGGATTCTCGCTGTTCTTATATATCTTTGGGACTGTATAGATTACTGGTATTCTACACAATTCTGGTACTAGGTATTTGGCTTCTTTATTATTTAATATTGATTTTTTTACTCCCTTTTGGACTAGTTGCTCCAATCCTCGTTTGATTTGTGACGTGGGGGTTCTCTGTAATTTGGTATATGTGGACTCATCTGAAAGTTGGCGTTCAATCTCTTTAAGATAGTTTTATTTTGCAACACTACTCCTCCTCCTTTATCGGCTGGTCTTATCACGAGATCTTTTCTCTTAGTTAATGCTTGTATGCCCTTCTTAATATGAATTGGATCTTTAATATTTTTTATCTGTAGTTGGTCCAATTCTTTCAAGACTAGATCTTTGAAGACTTCAATATGCTGTTTGTCTTGTATCTGGGGGTTGAATAAAGACTTGTTTTGTAAAGTGCTATGTTGTATTGTGCCTTGTATGGTCGATCCATTGTTATTCTTCACTTGGGGGTTATTCATGATGGCTTTCTTAATGGTAATTTTCTCACATATTTCCGAATTCCAATATATGCGTCAAATTTATTAAGATTTTGGATAGGCGCATATTTCAGACCTTTATCCAGGACTGCTATTTCTTCTTTAGTTAATTCCTGTCCACTTAAATTGAATATCCCCTCACCGGTTATTCTCGATTTCTTTTGGACTCTCTTTCCTGCTCGACGTCCTCTCTTGACTCTGGTGATCTTCTGGGGTGGTCTTCGTATTGTCGTAGTCTCGGTGTATCGTGTCTCTCTTGTTGGTGTCTTCTTGGGGATTGTCGTGTTCGTTCTTGTCTCCGTTTCGGTGAATAGTCCCTTCGATCCTGGTCTAAAAAATCAGCCCTATGTCTATCTTGATAATAGTTCGATTGACGGTAATCTGTGTCATGATGGGTTGGTTGTCTTAGTGGTTCAAATCAATTGTAAGTTGGGATTGGGATTCTTTCCCATCTATTGTGTGGATAGGGATGTGTATATTCTCTACTTTCCCTTTGATGTCCCTCGTATTGGGGTCTGTTTGAATACGATCTATCATATGTTGTGCCATTATAAGGTCTATTTGACTGTGGCTTCACATAATAATCTCCATTGTGATATGGTTTCCTTGGCTGTTTTTTGAAAGGCTTCTTTCTGTTGTTTTTTGGGGTTTGGTACCTGTAGTTTTGATGATCCTGGTACTCTTGTTCCCGTCTTGGTGTAGCATATTCTCCATTTCTCTAGCCTCCAGAAGTATGTGGTGTTGTGGAGGTATTTGCTAGCAGTTCCTCTATTCTCACTTGGCGTTCTGGGGTGGAGTATGTGGAAGTGACTAAGGGATTCTCAAGTTTGGACTGCCATTTGAAAACCCGGTCTTCCTTATAGTCTGCACAGTCCCTATGGTACTTTTTTGTCTTCCTTTCTTGGACTTCTAAATCCTTAGCTATGAGGTCTTTATTCATTTGATTGGCTAACGTGTTGAAATCGTTGGAGGCTTTGAATGGTTCAATTTTAAGTTTCAATTCTTCTATCTGTTGTTCTATATAGATCATTTTCCTGCGTTTTTCTTTTGAGTAAAAATTCCAAACCTTCTATACCTTTGCTATTATAAAATTCATACCACTCATCGATGGACTGTTTGTCTAAAAGTCCATCGTTGGGTGGCAGTTCCCACCTCAATCTTCTAGGTACTATCTTTTCCCTCAGGTACCATTCGAAAGTGTTGATGTCCCACCAGAGACTCACCTTTTTCTCCATGGTGTGTCCTAATTTACGTACTAGACTGTCTAAGTCACTATTAGCTTTTGTTTGTATAGAAAATACTTCATCTAAATTTATTTTCCTTTGTTCCATAAAGTTGAAAACTTCCATAGTGGCTGCAAAGGTGAATTAGTGTATAAACAGAAATATTTAGTGATAGGACCTCTGCGCTACTATATAGCCGTGCAAAAAAATGTGTTAAAAATAGCTTAATAAATTAGCAAAAAATCATAAAAGTGATGCCGCAAAATCAATAGTGCACACTGAATCACCATGTAGTAAATAAATAATCAAATAGGATTTTGCGCAAGCACATTAAATAATCATGCATAAATGTTAACTCTGTCACGTGGTCTGTGTACAACGCTAAGTTCCAAGTGTCCAATAGTGATGAAATTAAATAATAAAAAAACACACAAGGGGAAATGGCTCTTATCCTCTGGCCAGATGGTGGATAGTGAATCCAATGATGCAATCAATCAGCTAGGTGAAGTGAAATTGGATGCAGCAATATGACTCGTTCCCCCTGTGTATGTGCTCCCAATGCCCTTACCTCAAGGGGCTTAAAATCAAGCCCTGTTGGAGATGTGGAGTGATGGTCGGGGGTGCCTGTTCTCCAGGTTGTCAGGTGATGTCCACTGGTTTCAAATGAATGGATACCTCAGCCGTTCCTTGATGGGAGTAATTCTGTGTCCTGAACTCCAAGCCAGAAAAACGAGAGAGAAGACAAGTGGGCTTCCAATGGTGTAGTAATTAAAAAATCCGGTTTATTCAAGTTAAAAAATAAGTTTAAATAATATCCACACTGTGGGTACAGTGTGAAACAGTGACAGGAAAAGATGGCGGCGGAACGCCGTCACCTGGTGCAAAACTTCTGGTTCACAGTAACAACACCCGGGGTCACGACAGCGTCGAGTGTTGTGTGCGTCTCCAAGCTAGATCCTACGCATTACGTCACGTGACCTCGTGACTTCATCAGAGATTCTGATTGGTCGAAGCCTCCATACATTTATAGTCATTAACAGGAAATGGTTCTGGCGCCATGTTTGTGTAGTCCGAGTGTTATATCATTGCGCTAATGATACTGCCACGTTTGAATACTACTATGTGTACTTCCTTTGCTGACTCACAGTGTGACTACAGTGTATATATATATATATATATATATATATATATATATACACACACACACAACACCTGGGATGCATATATATATATATATATATATATATATATACACACAATACACTGTAAGTGCAGCTAACTGACTCGACTGCCTACTCTATCTAACTTAAATCAAATGACACTGTCTCACTGTCTATCTGTCCACCGCCACAACACACTACACAAGGCCGCCACGCAGGCGGCCTTATATAGTGTGGGGCGTGTACTAAACCCCCCTGAGCCATAATTGGCCAAAGCCACCCTGGCTTTGGCCAATTACGGCTCTCTGTACAGACGGCGCTGTGATTGGCCAAGCATGCGGGTCATAGTGCATGCTTGGGCAATCATCAACCAGTAATGCACTGCAATGCCGCAGTGAATTATGGGCCGTGACGCGCCACTCGAATTTGGCGCGAACGGCCCATAATGTTCGCGAACGTGGGGTTCGACTCAAACTCAAAGCTCATCCCTACACAGGAAGAGTAGGATTGTGTCAGCATGGAGGTGGAGCCTGGCACTCAGCATCAGCAGCAGTCTTCTTCAAGGGATCGTTTTCAGTCCCCAGAAACCCATGGACTTGTATGTGGCTGGGAAGAGGTGGCTGTGGATCATTTTGTCCTTAGTAACCCAGAGGACTCCGGACTGAATGCCTCAGCAAACCTACGCTGCATGGCCTCCCTGATCCTGCGAAAGGACCCTCGGATTCGTGGCATCAAGGAGAGGGATCAGTACTGGCTGGCAACCCTTCTTGATCCACGGTACAAGGGTAAGGTTGTGGAACTTATCCAGCCTTCGCAGAGGGAGCAGAGGATGAAACATCTTCGGGAGGCCTTGCAGAAAGGTCTGTGCAATGTGTTTTCAGAGCCTTGGAGGTTACAATTTCCTGGTCCTCCTTGACAACGTGTTGCTGAGGCTTCGGTCAGTCACAGAAGGAGCGATGGAGAAGGTAGCCATCTGACCGATGCGTTCAGACAAATTTTTATTCCGCAGCCCCAAGGTCTGATTGATTCCAGCAACCATCGCCAGCGTCTGATTTACATGGTGCAGGAATACCTTGGGGCAAGATCAGACTTGGAGACCTTTCCAACAGAAAATCCACTGGGTTACTGGGTCTTGAGGATGGATCACTGGCCAGAGCTTGCACAGTATGCAATTGAGCTACTGGCCTGTGCGGCATTCAGTGTTCTATCTGATTGCGCATTCAGTGCTGCTGGAGGCTTTGTAACCGATCACAGAGTGTGCCTGTCCACAGACTCAGTTGATTGGCTCACCTTCATTAAAATGAATCAGTCTTGGTTCATCAGCTACCAAGCACCTGATGCTAATGTAGCCGATTAATTTTTTTATGAATGTGAGATCCCTTGAAGACTGCCTATGCTGATGCTGAGTGACTATCCTGTTATGCTGAGTGACTATCCTATTCCACCTCAATGTTCATGTTGATAGCTTCTAAGAACATTTTTGGTTCTGGGCACCAGCACCAGTGCCTAAAGCCCAATTTTTCTGCCCCTGTTTAACAGGGGCGTGTAGTTACAATTTTTGCTGTAATATTTTGCAGCAGGGCTCGTTCCTGCGCTCAACTAGAGTATCTGTGAGGGGTTGCAGTGTTGTGGCACCAGTGCCTAAAGCCCAATTTTTCTGCTAGTTTAACAGGGGCGTGTAATTACAATTTTTGCTGTAATATTTTGCAGCAGGGTTCGTTCCTCCGCTCAACTAAAGTATCTGTGAGGGGCTGTAGTGTTGTGGCACCAGTGCCTAAAGCCCAATTTTTCTGCCCCTGTTTAACAGGGGCATGTAATTACAGTTCTTGATATAATATTTCACAGCAGGGCCCGTTCCAGCACCCATCAAGAGTAACTGTGAGGGCTTACAGTGTTCTGGTACCACCAACACCTAAGGCCCAAATTTCTGCAGAGTATATAGTGCAGGCCGTATAGTATATACAGGCGGTCCCCTACTTTCAAACATCCGACTTACAAACGACTCCTACTTCCAAACGGAGGGAGACAACAGGAAGTGAGAGGAAATCTACCCCTAGGAAGGGAAATTCTCTCCTGTAAGATTTAATATGGGAAAAAGGTGTCTCCACTGATGCTTTATCACCAATTCTTGTATCCCTAAAAACCCCAAATTTTCAAAATCCAATTGTCATTGGGGCAGAAAGTGAGGTGAAATCTTCTGAACAGGGGCACAGACAGCAAAACAAATGTTACAGGGGTGATGATAACCCTTCCCTATGTTATCTAAAAAGCTTAAAAATAGATTTTTTGGCTGGAGCTACACTTAAAAAATGTACCTGTTCCAAATTACAAACAGACTCAACTTAAGAACAAACCTACAGTCCCTGTCTTGTTTGGACTGCCTGTATACTGCTGTTCAGAGAATATATGGCCTGGGGGCCCCACACCTTATTGTTTTTTTAATTTGGGTGTGGGGTTCTCCTAATATCCATACAAGACCCAAAGGGCCTGGTAATGGGCTGGGGGGTTACCCATGCCGTTTTTCTCAATAATTTTCATCCATATTGACGGGACCCGACATTACATTACAGCCGCAAGCAGTTTTAAATGACTTTTATTCCTTTGGAAATGTCATTTTGTGCAGGGACTGTTCTAAACACGGGAAACATGCACCACTTTACAGGCATACTATAGACACCCCGCAGGTACGATATTTAAAGGAATATTTCACTTTTATTTTTTCACTTTAAGCATCATTAAAATCACTGCTCCCGAAAAAACGTCTGTTTTTAAAACTTTCTTTTGCATTGATACTTGTCCCCTGGGGCAGGGCCCAGGTCCCCAAACTCTTTTTAGGACAATAACTTACATATTAGCCTTTAAAATTCGCACTTTTGATTTCTCACGTTCGAGTCCCATAGACTTTAACGGTGTTCGAATGTTCCCACAAACTTTCAGTCCGTTCGCATGTTCTGGATGTTCGGTTGTTTGGCTCATCCCTAATCTATAGCTGTCATTTGTCTATACTTGACTTGGCTTAGAGCTTTTAATCTAGGTTGATCTAATTTTCGGAAATTGGCCCCAGGATTTTCAGGTGGACAACATAACACCCAGAATACTTCGGGGATACCAAAGGGTTTGTAAACTCATAATAAACGAGGTATGGCGAGAGACACAATTTAAGATTATGCAATAAGCAGACTGGCTCAACCCATTTGCCCCAACTTTGGAAAGGGTACAGGGAGATATAAAGAATATATTTTACTAATGTATTAAAATAGGCTATGAGGGGGCAGAAAAAGTCGAAGAAAATGAATCAATATTGGACTCTATATATAAAGAAATCCTTACCAGCACAGGAAATATTATCACTGAATTGTGTGTATACAAGCTGTAAAACTAGAATATGAGGGGCGACCATATATTATTTTTATTTTGTATTTTATTTATCTCTTTTCCCCTTGTTACAATTTTTATATGCTATATTTTACATCTAAGACTCTAGATTTTGATCTATGGGAGAAAAAAGCTTACCGTATATACTAAGAGAAAGTGGTGGAAGCAAGGAATTAACAATAAATGAAGCATAGAGGAACTTAGTGGTCAGAGTTGGTGTGGTGGTGGGAAGGAATCAGGAAAATACCAGGACAATTGATATTAAATATTAGACTCCCTTTTTTTAATGTGCCATTTATTTGTTTGTTTTTGTGAAGAAAATATTCAGAAAAGGTAATAAAATGTTTTTGAAAAAAAAAAGGTAGCACTTCGTTATAACACATGTAATAGTGAGAGTCCCTGTCACTATGAAAATGGGGTTAAAGTGGACATAGGGTATGCACATTTGCTTGGGGCAAGGCTTCAGAGCATAAATGTGGACTAGAGAAAACTGCTTTTGCAGCTTTCTCCAGATTTTGAGATCCACCAGCATATTGACTGGTCAGGTGTGTGTTGGGCTATTTGTAGACACCTGACCATAGTTCTGGGCTCCACCCTGCCGAGGAGTCCAGGCAAGCAAGGGAGAAGTGTGCATGTCTGCACAGGTCTGTCAGAGTAGACAGAGGGTCCAAGCTTGTGGGCTGGAAAAGGAAGCTGAAAAAGAGTGCTGTGGTACTGGGTGTACAGGAACTCTGTTATAGAGCCGAGAGGGCTGAAACATAAGTCTGAGCAGCAGTGCTGCTAAAGAGAGCCAGGTGGCTTGGTATTTTTGATTGAACTTACATTGTTGCTGTGGAAAGCTGAAACCCCTGTGTGGGTAACTCTTCTGTTATCGGACATTTTCTTTCTTTAATAAAAGTGGGCCTACAAGCCTTTAAAACTGCATATCTGGCGTGGACTCAGCTAACTGGTAAGCTCTACCTTTAAGCTAAACCAACCCCCGATGTTACACACAGAGGACTTCTCTTCTTCAAGGCACACTCTAGCACCAAGTCTGGAACGATCCCTCCAAACAGAAGGGGTGTACAGGCAACAGTCTCTCTCCTGAGAATTCTCTAAGGCCTACTCACTGAGACCCAGGCAGGCTGAAGACCTCCTCTCAGCTTATATACAGTGTCTCACAAAAGTGAGTACACCCCCTCACATTTTTGTAAATATTTTATTATATCTTTTCATGCGACACTGAAGAAATGACACTTTACTACAATGTAAAGTAGTGAGTATACAGCTTGTATAACAGTGTAAATTTGCTGTCCCCTCAAAATAACTCATTACACAGCCATTAATGTCTAAACCGCTGGCAACAAAAGTAAGTACACCCCTAAGTGAATATGATCAAATTGGGCCCAATTAGCCATTTTCCCTCCCTAGTGTCATGTGATTCCTTAGTGTTACAAGGTCTCAGGTGTGAATGGGGAGCAGGTGTGTTTAAATTGGTGTTATCGCTCTCACTTTCTCACACTGGTCACTGGAATTTCAACATGGCACCTCATGGCAAAGAACTCTCTGAGGATCTGGAAAAAGAGAGTTGTTGTTCTACATAAAGATTGCCTAGGTTATAAGAAGATTGCCAAGACCCTGAAATTGAGCTGCAGCACGATGGCCAAGACCAGTGGCGCCCAGGCGCCCCCCCCCCCCCTCCTGTAGTCACCAAAAAATAAATATTTTTTTTTTAAAAACAGCCCGATTTGAAAGACGCGGCACTTCATTGGCAGGGTTTGGAGCTGCTTTGCGGCGCAATCCATCGTGCCGAGCAGCATCCGCCCAGCGCCCGGCCGGGTGCTTTGTTCTCAGTGTGAGAACAAGTCACTTCCAGCGGGCTACAAAAAGATGGCCAACGTGAGGACTAATCCCCTTGTGTTCAGTGGAGAGGGGAGGCCCCTCCCCTCTCCACTAAACACACGGCGAAAGCCAGGAACTAGCTAGAGACGTGGCTTGAAGGAGTGCTGTGCTGCCGGGGACACAGATGTAAGGAGGACCCTGCTGCTCTGCTGGGGACACAGATGTAAGGAGGGACTCCGTTGGGGACACAGATGTAATGAGGGGCTCCGCTGGGGACACAGATGTAATGAGGGGCTCCGCTGGGGACACAGATGTAAGGAGGGGCTCCGCTGGGGACACAGATGTAAGGAGGGGCTCCGATGGGGACACAGATGTAAGGAGGGGCTCCACTGGGGACACCAGATGTAAGGAGAGGCTCTGCTGGGGACACCAGGAGGGGAAGGAGAGACTCCGCTGGGGACACAGATGTAAGGAGTGATTCCACTGATGAGGACACAAATGTAAGGAGGGGCTCCGCTGGGGACACAGATGTAAGGAGAGGTTCTGCTGGTGACACATGTAAGGAGTGACTCCGCTGACGGGGACACAGATGTAAGGAGGGACTTTGCTGATGGGGACACAGACAGAGCCGGAGGGTGGAACTCTCTTCCAGCAGTGTTGCTGGAAGTGACTGCAGTTTTGAACCATTCCCTGCAGTCATCACTAGCAGGTGTGTTGAAGATTGCCATCCCTCCATAGGCTTTGCTTGAATAATATATAGATTTTACCCTTCTGTCCCCTGTGATTGCATCATTTGGCCCTATCGGTGTTCTAGTGTTTGTGGTTGGTGTGTACGGGGGCCCAACCGAGCCGGGGGTCTCATCATGGGGAAAGTATAAGAGTGTTGGATGATACCACCTTTCAGTTTGCATATCCCTTGAAAAAGCGACACTGCGAAACATGTCGGGCTAGTATGCAACTATATCATCTTTCAAAACGAATATACACTCATACTCTGTTTGACCACTGTAATTTATACCGATACTATAATTTTGTGAATTATGTACAAACTGTATATTTCTCTTTTTTAATTGTTAAATTAAAAATTCGTTTTTAAAAAAAAACTTTTTTAGTCCAGTCAATTTGCACCGTGAAAATCCCTTCATCCTCCTTGCTACTCTTAATTACTTTCAGGGATGTGGTGCCTATCTAAAAGGGTGTTTTACCACTAATCGGAACCAAAACTTTTTTGTACAGATGTAAGGAGGGACTCCGCTCAAGGGACACAGATGTAAGGAGGGACACCGCTGGGGGCACCTGATGTATGGAGGGGTTCAGCTGGGGACAGAGATGTAAGGAGGGGCTATGCTGGGGACACAGATGTAAGGAGGGGCTATGCTGGGGACACAGATGTAAGGAGGGTCTCTGATGGGGACACAGATGTAAGGAGGGGCTCCGCTGGGGACACCAGATGTAAGGAGGGGCTCCGCTGGGGACACCAGATGTAAGGAGGAATTCAGCTGGGGACACAGATGTAAGTAGGGGCTCCGCTGTGGACACCAGATGTAAGGAGGGACTCCGCTGGGGACACAGATTGAGGAGAGACTCCACTGATGGGGACACAGATGTAAGGAGAGGCTCTGCTGGGGACACAGATGTAAGGAGGGACTCCGCTGATGGGGACACCAGATGTAAGGAGGGATTCAGCTGGGGACACAGATGTAAGGGGGGGCTCCGCTGGAGACACAGATGTAAGGAGGGGCTCTGCTGGGGACACAGATGTAAGGAGGGGCTCTGCTGGGGATACAGATGTAAGGAGGGGCTCTGCTGGGGACACAGATGTAAGGAGGGGCTCCGCTGGGGACACGAGATGTAAGGAGGGACTCCGCTGGGGACACAGATGTAAGGAGGGACTCCACTGATGGGTACACAGATGTAAGGAGGGGCTCCGCTGGGTACACAGATGTAAGGAGAGGCTCCGCTTGGGACACAGATGTAAGGAGTGACTCCGCTGACCGGGACACAGATGTAAGGAGGGACTCCACTTGTGGGGACACAGATGTAAGGAGGGACTCTGCTGAAGGGGACACAGATGTAAGGAGGGACTCCGCTGATGGGGACACAGTTGTAAGGAGGGACTCTGCTGGGGGCGCCTGATGTAAGGAGGGACTCCGCTGGGGGCACCTGATGTAAGGAGGGATTCTGCCGGTGGCACCTGATGTAAGGACGGACCCTGCTGGGGGTACCTGATGTAAGGACAGACTCCTCTGGGGACATCTGGTGGCAGGTGATGTGGCAAGTGACACGCTCAGGGCTCCCACTGATTCTGCATTATGGTGAGTTGAATGATTTAATTTTATATTACATAATTACATAGTTGGTGAGTTTGAAATAAGACACAAGTACATTAAGTCCAACCTATGTGTGTGATTATATGTCAGTATACAATGTAATAATAGAAATGATGCGCTTCAATCATCCTGACACCATAACAACCATGGTGCCGGGATGATTAAAGTGCTAACACCAGGTGTTTGGAGTATCTTTATCTGCTGATTGTGAAACTTTCTGGAATACACATATTTCTATCATTGTGTAGGATCTGGGCCTGCTGTCCCTCCCTCTCTCCCTCCCTCTCCCTCCACAACTCGTTCATCTCAGACACTAACCACACCACCTTAGAGCCACGCCCACTATTTTGCTGAAACCATGCCCATTTTCACCAAGTTGGAGAAGTCAAAAAGGAAGGACTGGGTCTGGCGCCGCCTCATCCTAAAACTTTACCAGCCGCCACTGGCCAAGACCATACAGTGGTTTAACAGGACAGCTTCCACTCAGAACAGGCCTCGTCATGGTTGACCAAAGATGTTGAGTGCACATGCTCAGCATCATATCCAGAGGTTGTCTTTGGGAAATAGAAGTTTGAGTGCTGCCAGCATTGCTTCAGAGGTTGAAGGGGTGGGAGGACAGCCTGTCAGCGCTCAGAGCCTCAGACCATACGTCGCACACTGCATCAAATTGGTCTGCATGGCTGTCGTCCCAGAAGGAAGCACACGAGGATAGAAAAAGCTAGTGTGCTGACGTGTGCCCACCAGAGCGCCACAGCCCATCCAGGTCCCCTCAGGCTCAGCGTGGCTCGGGGGGCTCGGGCTATCAGCCTCAGACACCTCCGGCTCCTCCTCCATTGGCGGGAGCTGGGGACAGTGCCGGGAGGATGCCTCGGTGGCGGCAGGGCCAGATGGGACAGTGGGGCAGCACATCCCCACCCCTGGCTTCCATCCGTGCACAGACCAGGGGGAGTGCGGCACCATCCCTGGTGGATGTTTTACCAGAGATGACGCTCAGCAGGGGAGGAGTCACACGGGACTGGGCCCATATACCAGGGTGGCCAGTATCACCCATGCACCCAGATCCAGCCGGGATCCAAGGACCACAGTGGAAGAGAGGAGAATCAAGGCCCCTCCCACCTTTGGGGGGGTGAAGAGGTCACACACCACCGAAGTGGGGACCAGCAATCCCACGGGCCAAAGGCACAGAACAGAGAATGAGCTGCCAGGGCCTTCCAAGGCTGGCAATTCCTCACCAGTGCAAGAGTCATCCCGCTCAGAGGGTGAGCTGTCCAGCGAGGAGGAGATCGTCGCCCCAAGGAGGTCGGCTGCGGTAGATTCTGGATTGACGGCTGTGGGACCACGTCCTGGTCGGCCCGGTAAGTTCATGCCTAATGTTGATTCTTCTTTTTAGTCTTCTGCTGTCCCTGTGTCCGGGTCCAGAGGTGGGAGCAGAGGTGGCATCAGGGAGTGGGATCTCGCGCCCCCCCTTGGTCGTCAGGCATGGGGTCAGTCACATCTGGGGAAGCCACAGCCAAGCAGGACCTATTGGTGGGGCTACGGTCGTTGGTGCAACATTTTGATGCAGGCGCACCGGCGTGATCTCCGCCAGTGTCGACCTGGGTTTTGGATGCGGGTCAAGCAGGGCCCCATCAGTAGTGGGTCAGGTACAGGGGACGGGGCAGGGGTTAGAAGTGGTGGTGTTACCAGGGGGATTTGGTGGTTCAGCAGTCGAGCGCCCCTTCCCCTGCGGTTCCCGCAAAGGAGGTTAATAAGAATACTGAGCTGGTGCGGGTGGCCGATTCGGCAAGTGCGACGTGTACGTCTGCTTTAAAGGCCCCCTGGGGGCTCATCTCAAAGCTGAGGTCAGGGAAAAGATCTGGAAAGGAAGTATGTGGATATCTTCATGTTGCTTCCCCTGGAAAAGTTTAACCTGCACAGGGTTAAGCCGGAGGAATCAAAAAAGGAAGACGAGGAGAAGCAGCGGTTTTGGCTAGTGTAATTGGCGAAAAAGCACAGAGAATTGCTAGCCATTGTTTTGCTATCTGGACTCCATTGGCGTAACCCAGAGGCTGTACGATGGTGTGGCTTAGCTGCGATATGAGGAACAATTCCATCAGCGCAAAGCAATACGCCCTTCCCTGGGTTGGGACCATAAAGACATCAGTTTGTTGTTGAAACTAATGTCCTCTCCACGAGCCTCTACAGCATTTTTTTCAAGCAGGGGCCGGGAGTCCAAACACCCCTGCACAGCTGGCCGCAAAAAAACGGGGTCAGTGCTGGCAATTCAATGAGGGTTCTTGTAGGTTCGGCGCCAACTGCCGTTACAAACATGAATGCTCACACTGCGGAAGGGCTCACCCCTTGTCCTGCTGTTTTAAGACCGGGAAATCCCGTACCGGTGATACTGCAGATAAGAGGCCGGATGCCGGTGAGGGCGGACAAGATGTCCCCCTTTCTAAATAAATATCCGGACCGGCAGGCAGCTCGGTTACTAGGAGAGGGTTTCACGGAGGGTTTTGTTCTTCCGTGCTCCCTTACGCAGATTCCCCCTGTAGCGGACAACCTGAGATCTGCTAAGGAACACTCTGAAGTGGTTTCTGAGAAGCTTGCTAAGGAAGTGTCCTTGGGCTGCATGGGAGGCCCCTTTCCGCTCCCCCGTTTGGAGACTTAGTGGTGTCACCGTTGGGTGTAGTTCTGAAGAAGGAGCCCAATAAGTTCAGTTTGATACACCACCTATCGTTTCCAAAGGGTTGTTCTGTTAATGTGGCCATCAACCCCAAGGCATGTGCAGTATCATATGTCATCCGATGCTGCTGTGTTTTTCGGTTCGGCGATACGGCAAGGGGGCCATTGTGGCCAAAACGGATATAGAAGCGGCCTTTCGCTTACTCCCCGTTCACCCACGCAGTTTTCATCTCCTGGGATGTAAATGGTTAGGGGCCTATTACGTGGATCTCTACCTGCCTGTGGGTTGTTCCATCTAATGTGCATTCTTTAAAACTTTTAGTTCCTTTTTGGAGTGGGTAGTACAGGATTTGGTGGGTGTCAATTCTGTCATTCATTACCTGGATGACTTTCTCTGCGTAGGCCCCCCAGCTTCTAGGTTATGTGGAGTACTGCTGGCGAAAGTGCAGCACATAGCGGAGCGTTTTGGTACACCCCTTGCAGTTGATAAGACGGAAGGCCCCGCGGAGGTAATCAAATTCCTGGGGATTGAGATTGATTCTAGGGCTATGTAATGTCATCTGCCTGACGATAAGTTGCATGCCTTACAGGAAGAGGTTCACTTAGTCGCACGGAAATGCAAGATTCAACTGCAGGACCTGTAGTCTTTACTCGGCAAGCTCAATTTTGCATGCCGTATTATGCCCATGAGCAGAGTTTTTTGTAGACGGCTGTTTACAATGTCTTCACCGGCCGCCATTTTGAAGAAGACTAGAACGCCTTGTGGCTACCAATAGAAATTGAGCTGCGGTGCCGCCTACCCCCGCCCCGCTGCTGGTCTGACAGTCTGTGACATGTTGTGGAAAAGGCCGCGGGGTGGGGCGGAGGGTGGGCAGCCTTCTGGCCACTTAATTTCTATTGGCAGCCATCCGGCCGGCTCCGCCTATTGTTCCACGCTGCCTGAGTGAGTCTCCGCTGCTGGAGGAGGGGGGCTTCTCCACTGGGGACACACCTGATGTAAGGGGGGGCTTTTCCACTGGGGACACCTGATGTAAGGGGGGCTTCTCCACTGGGGACACCGGATGTAAGGGGGGCTTCTCCACTGGGGACACCGGATGTAAGGGGGGGCTTCTCCACTGGGGACACCGAATGTAAGGGGGGGCTTCTCCAGTGGGGACACCTGATGTAAGGGGTGCTTCTCCACTGGGGACACCAGATGTAAGGGGGGGCTTCTCCACTGGGGACACCAGATGTAAGCGGGGCTTCTCCACTGGGGACACCTGATGTAAGGGGGGCTTCTCCACTGGGGACACATGATGGGGGCTTTTCCACTGGGGACACCTGATGTGAGGGGGGCTTCTCCACTGGGGACACCTGATGTGAGGGGGGCTTCTCCACTGGGGACACCTGATGTAAGGGGGGCTTCTCCACTGGGGGACACCAGATGTAAGGGGGGCTCCGCTGCTGGGGACACCAGATGTAAGGAGGTGCTCAGCTGCCAGGGACACAGATCTGTAAAGAGGGCCTCTGCTTCTGGGGGCACCTGATGTAAGGACGGACTCTGCTGGGGGCATCTGATGTAAGGACGGACTCTGCTGGGGACACCTGATGGCATCTGGTGGCAGGCGACGTGGCAGGTGACACGTTGAGGGGTTCCACTGATTCTGGATTATGGTGAGTTGAATGATTTCATTCTATATTACAATGTAATAATAGAAATAATGCAAATAATGTTCAATCATCCTGACACCACAACAACCATGGTGCTGGGATGATTGAAGCGCTAACCCCATGTGTTTGGAGAATCTTTATCTGCTGATTTGTTAAACTCTGGAATGCACATTTCTATTGAGGTGTAGGATCTGGGCCTGCTGTCCCTCCATCCCTCTTTCCTTCCTTCTCTCTCCTTCCCTCCTTCTTGCCTTCTTTCTCTCTCCCTCCCTCCCTCTTTTCCCCTTTCTTTCTCCACCTCTCATTCATCTCAGACTCTAACCACACCCCCATTAGAACCACGCCCATATAAGCCACGCCCACTATTTACGTAAACCACGCCGTGAATGGTGGTGTGTGTGTGTGTGAAGGACCCGGCCTTGGGGCGGCAAAGGGAGTAAATCCGGGCCTGGTTATAGAAGGGGCGCTTGACGGCCGAATGGCTGCTGGCCTATCACTTTTGATATTTTGCATGCTTTGTTTCTACAGACGGCTACAGTTTGTTCATTGGAGTTTGAGACGGTACTATTCCGGGTGACATTTGCATTGGCATTTTATGGAGCCCTCAGGGTGGGGGAACTGGTCAGCCCTTCCAAGGTGGCACACGGGGGCTTGTCGTGGACGATGTTTGTTGTGACGACTCGGTGGTCAGGCTTTTCATCCACCGCTCAAAGACGGATCAAGCCGGCAGGGGGGCTCACATTGAGTTGCGCCAAAGACAGGGTTCCTTCACATGCCCCGAGAAGACGGTGATGGCTTATTTACGGCTTCGCCCAGCAGTGGCTGGTTCTTTTCTGAGCCATTCTGATGGTTTGACTTTATCTAAGTTTCAATTTATTTCGATACTGCGGTGCTGCCTTTCGGCTGCCGGTGTCGAGGCCAGTAATTTTTCACCGCATTCGTTTTGGATTGGGGCAGCCACTGAGGCTGCCCGGTGGGGTCTTGACAGCATGGTAGTTAAGCGTATTGGTAGGTGGGAATCTGACAGATTCAAAATTTATGTCCGCCCCATTTGATTTAATATGGGTTGGTTGATTTAAAAAAAAAGAAAAGAAAAAAAATGGAAGGTGGGGGTTATGTGTCCCCTTTTTTTGTTTTGTGTTTATTTCCATGATCTGTTAAGTAGTAGTGGTGGTAAGATGGTGATGGGTGTGTGTGCTATGTTTCACTTTTTCTTTCAGATCATACTTACCTTGTTTAGGTCCTGGGCCATTCTTTTGTTCATTGGGGGGAAAAGAGGACTGATGTCAGGCCTAATGGCCGACAATTGGGTTTCCTACAAACAGAAGTCAGCATGCCGTGGATTGGAATTCCGGGGATGTTGTGGAGCAGGGTTGTGTCGGAGGTTAACAGGATCTCCAGATGGGATAGGCCCCCGGATGAATTGGTCATACATGCAGGTGGTAATGACCTGGGGGTTAGATCCACTAGGCACCTGATAAGGGACATAAAATTTGATGTACTGCGACTGCAAACGGCTTTCCAATACACGATAGTGGTATGGTCAGAGAGGGTGGCCCACACCAACTGGCGTCTTGCACAGTCGGTGGCTAAGATTAACAGGGCCTGAGTTAAGGCCAATAAAGAGGTTGGGAGGTTCATTGCCAGGAATGAGGGTCTTGTGGTCAGGCATAAGGAGCTTCAGTTCGAGACATGGAGATATCTCCGTGAGGATGGAGTTCACCTTAATGAGGTGGGTATGGATCTGTGGTCCTTAGGTTTACAGGATGGAATACAGCGAGTAGTTCGTTGTTGGCGGTGCAAAAAGGTGTGAGGCTTCACACTTTGCGTTGTGGCGGTTGGGTCTTTGGAGGCATTTGGAAGTAAAATGATGGAATTAAAGGTTTGGGACACATCTGAGGTATGGGTCCCTGGTGAATGCCAGTTACGTGGTTTACTGGGAGTTTATGGTTATCTGCTGAAGGTAGTTCATCCTCGAGTCAGATGCAAAGTGACAGGGACCATAAATGGTTAGGCAGATATAAGGTAAAGAGTTCGATACATAGTGCCTCCAAGGATCGGCAACTAAAAAGTTTATGCTTTGTTTTGGTTTGTACTGTTAATTATTTTATTAATAAAGGGGCCGTAAGCGGCCAGTTTTATCCCAACCTTTGGTGTCAGACTATTTTTAGTAGCAATAATTAGGGGCTACAATATGGGTCAAAAGTTATGGGTATTAGAGGTAAAATATAAGACAGTATACATAGGGATTACCTTTTCAAGATATTAATGGTGGTGTGTGGGGTTATTTTGAGGTGACAGCAAATTTACACTGTTATACAAGCTGTATACTCACTACTTTACATTGTAGCAAAGTGTAATTTCTTCAGTGCAGTCACTTGAAAAGATATAATAAAATATTTACAAAAATGTGAGTGGTGTACTCACATTTGTGGAGATACTGTATGTCTCCTCACTGAGCAAGAATCATCCAGGACTACTTAAGGCTCTTCCTAAGCCTTGGACAGCATTTCCAGGCTGGGTCACTCTCGGCAGGCAAAATGACCCAGCTACTCTCTGCTCTCAGCCTTCTATTCACCTGTCAGTCCCCTGCTGACCATTCTTCTCGACCAGGGATTGGCTAAAGCTGTATCCAGGACCAGCTCAGACTCTACCCTCTGCTCTCACTATGTTTCCAGAAGATTCTGAAAAGAAAGGGGAAGATAGATAAGCCTGCAGCTGCAGAACTCAAAGTTTGGCAAAACACAATCAAGCCTCCACTTCTAACAGCAAAACCAAAAATTAAATTTGCCTCACTCATAGCACCTGACCTAGGAAGGTGCTACATTTGTTTATACCTGCCTACCTCCTGATTCAATCTGGTTCACTGAAAAAAATGGAAGGGGGATCTGTCCTTTTTAAGTTTAGGTGGATTGAAGGGTAATTGGGTGTAAATGGACAGATGGAGTCCTTTTACTCCCAACCGCCGAAAGAGCAGAGCTCTACAGAGACTGAGCATGTCATTCACCCGCTCTGCTTAGATCAGCAGGGGATCTGTGAGCTCATCCCTGCTGATTGGAAGAGATTCTGTGCAGATACTGCCCTGTGTGAAAGGGGCCTTAGGGAGATTTACCATGTCTAATTGTCTAGATTACCAATGTCACATGGAATGAAAGTGAGGGTAAATCTAAAATTTTGATTAGGAAATAATAGTAAAGACCGGGCTTACAACCTCGTTAAGGTAAATGGGGGACTGAGCTACTGACCTAATGTTTGGGTATTACAAACATAAATCAAAAATATATAATGAATAAAGGTAGTGTTACACCCCAAAGCATAACAATAAACGCAATCAGTGTTGCCAACCCCCCCCCCCCCCCGAATTGAAGTTTGCTGGCAGGATGCCAAAATTACGCCACCAATATTTTACTGGCAAAAATCATGAAATTTACCTAAAATTATAGCTTTATAGCTTTCAGTGCTAAACAGTGCAAATATCAATATTATAAACACATAGCTAGTGCTATTAGCAATGTGTTTAAGTTAAACAAAAGTCAAAAAACATATTTCTCCATTGACATCAAGGTCAGGTTACTATAACGCAGCCAGCACAGAGTTCCCCCTTACATCAGAGTCTGCAGGATTCCCCCTTATAGTGAAAGGGAACTGTTATGTAAAGGGTAGGGATGAGCCGAACACCCCCCGGTTCGGTTCGCACCAGAACCTGCGAACGGACCGAAAGTTCGCACGAACGTTAGAACCCCATTGACGTCTATGGGACTCGAACGTTCGAAATCAAAAGTGCTCATTTTAAAGGCTAATTTGCATGGTATTGTCCTAAAAAGGGTTTGGGGACCCGGGTCCTACCCCAGGGGACATGTATCAATGCAAAAAAAACTTTTAAAAACGGCCGTTTTTTCGGGAGCAGTGATTTTAATGATGCTTAAAGTAAAAAAAAAAAGTGAAATATTCCTTTAAATATCGTACCTGAGGGGTGTCTATAGTATGCCTGTAAAGTGACGCGTGTTTCCCGTGTTTAGAACAGTCCCTGCACCAAATGTCATTTTTAAAGGAAAAATCTCATTTAAAACTGCTTGCGGGTTTAATGTAATGTCGGGTCCTGGCAATATGGATGAAAATCAGTGAGACAAACGGCATGGGTACCCCCCGGTCCATTACCAGGCCCTTTGGGTCTTGTATGGTATTAAGGGGAACCCCGCACCCAAATTAAAATAAGGAAAGGTGTGGGGCCACCAGGCCCTATTTACTCTGAACAGCAGTATACAAGCGGTGCAAACAAGACAGGGACTGTAGGTTTGTTGTTAAGTAGAATCTCTTTGTAATTTTGAACGGGTACATTTTTAACGTGTTTAGCTCCAGCCAAAAAATATTTTTTAAGCTTTTTGGAAAACATAGGGAAGGGTTATCACCTCTGTGACATTTGTTCTGCTGTCTTTCCTCCTCTTCAGAAGATTTCACCTCACTTTTTGTCCCAATGAAAAATGTTTTTTGAAAATTTGGGTTTTTTTGTGGAACAAGGATTGGAAAGCATCAGTGAAAAGGAGAAATGTTTTTCCCATATTAACTCTTACAGGAGAGAATTTCCCTTCCTAGGGGTAGATTTCATCTCACTTCCTGTTGTCTCCTTCCGTTTGCAAGTAGGAGTCGTTTGTAAGTTAGTTGTTTGAAAGTAGGGTCTTGCCCTATATACTCAGCAGAAATTTGGGCCTTAGGTGTTGCTGTGGCCACAACACTGTAAGCCCTCACAGGGCCCTGCTGTGAAATATTAGATCAAGAATTGTAATTATATGCCCCTGTTGAACAGGAGCTGAAAAATTGGGCCTTAGGCACTGGTGCTGGTGCCACAACACTGCAACCCCTCACAGACACTCTAGTTGGAACGCAGGAACGAGCCCTGCTGCAAAATATTGCATCAAAAATTGTAATTACACGCCCCTGTTAAACAGGGGCAGAAAAAATGGGCCTTAGGCACTGGTGCTGGTGCCACAACACTGCAACCCCTCACAGACACTCTAGTGCCTTAGGCACTGGTGGTGGCGCCCAGAACCAAAAATGTTCTTACAAGCTATCAGCGTGATGATTGAGGAGGAAGAGGATAATTACTCAGGGATAGTCACTCAGCATCAGCATAGGCAGTCTTTGAAGGGATCTGAGATTTCAAAAAAAATTATTCGGTTACATCAGCATCAGGTGCTTGGTAGCTGGTGGTGATCCAAGACTGATTCATTTTTATGAAGGTCAGTCGATCGACTGAGTCAGTGGACAGACGCACCCTGTGATCGGTTACCACCCCTCCAGCAGCACTGAATGTGCGTTCCGAAAGAACGCTGGATGCAGAACAGGCCAGTAGCTCAATTGCATACTGTGCAAGCTCTGGCCAGTGATCCATCCTCAACACCCAGTAACCCAGAGGATTTTCGGTGGGAAAGGTGTCCAAGTCTGATCTTGCCCCTAGGTATTCCTGCACCATGTAAAACAGACGCTGGCGATGGTTGCTGGAACCGATCATACCTTGGGGCTGCGGACCAAAAAATTGTCTGAACGCATCGGTCAGACGGCCACCTTCTCCACCGCTCCTTCTTTGACTGACCGAAGCCTCAGCAACACGTTGTCCAGAAACAGGAGTTTGTAACCTCCCAGTCTCTGGGAACGCGTTGCACAGACCTTTCTGCAAGGCCTCCCGAAGATGTTTCATCCTCTGCTCCCTCTGCGATGGCAAGATAAGGTCCGCAACCTTACCCTTGTAACGTGGATCAAGGAGGGTTGCCAGCCAGTATTGGTCCTTCTCCTTGATACCACGAATACAAGGATCCTTACGCAGGCTTTGCAGGATCAGGGAGGCCATGCAGCGTAGGTTTGCTGAGGCATTCGGTCCGGAGTCCTCTGGGTCACTAAGGACGACATGGTCCGCAGCCACCTCCTCCCAGCCACGTACAAGTCCATGTGTTTCTTGGGACTGATCTCTTAAAGACTGCTGCTGATGCTGAGTGCCAGGCTCCACCTCCATACTGACACAATCTTCCTCCTCCTCCTCCTCCTCCTCCTCCTCTTCCTGTGTGATCGGCGGGCACGCAGGAACACTGTCTGGATAAAGGGGGCCTTGAGAGCTAAGGAAGTCCTCCTCTTCCTGACTCTGTTCTACCTCAAGTGCCCTGTCCATTATTCCACGCAGCGTGTGCTCCAACAGGTGGACAAGGGGGACAGTGTCACTGATGCATGCACTGTCACTGCTCACCATCCTCATGGCCTCCTCAAATGGTGACAGGACAGTGCATGCATCCCTGATCATGGCCCACTGGCGTGGGGAAAAAAAACCAAGCTCCCCTGACCCTGTCCTGGTGCCATAGTCGCACAGGTACTCATTGATGGCCCTCTGCTGCGTGTGCAGCCGCTGCAGCATGGCCAACGTTGAGTTCCACCTGGTGGGCATGTCACAGATTAGGCGGTTCTTGGGCAGGTTAAACTCCTTTTGGAGGTCCGTCAGCCGAGCACTGGCATTATATAACCGGCGGAAATGCACACAGACTTTCCTGGCCTGCCTCAGGACATCCTGTAAGCCCGGGTACCTGCCCAAGAACCGCTGCACCACCAAGTTAAGGACGTGAGCCAAACAGGGCACATGGGTCATTTGTCCCTGTCAGAGGGCAGAGAGGAGGTTGGTGCCATTGTCGCAAACCACCATTCCTGCCTTAAGTTGGCGTGGCGTCAACCACCTCTGAACCTGCCCCTGCAGAGCTGACAGAACCTCTGCCCCAGTGTGGCTCCTGTCCCCCAAGCACACCAGCTCAAGCACCGCATGGCATCTTTTGGCCTGCGTACTTGCGTAGCCCCTTGAACGACTACGGAGCACCGCTGGTTCCGAGGAAGAGGCCATGGAGGAAGAAGAAGAGGAGGGAGTGGAGGAGAGAGGTGTGTCACAATCATTAGCATTTTGGAGGCGTGGTGGTGGAACAACCTCCAACACTACTGCACCTTGTCCTGCATCCTTCCCAGCTGCCAGTAGAGTCACCCAATGCACCATGAAACTTAGGCAACGTCCCTGTCCATGCCTGCTGGACCATGAGTCAGCGGTAACATGCACCTTACCACTGACCGCCCTGTCCAGCGAGGCATGGACATTGCCTTCCACATGCTGGTAGAGAGCCGGAATCGCCTTCCGTGAGAAAAAGTGGCGTTTGGGTACCTGCCACTGAGGAACCGCACATTCCACAAACTCACGGAAGGGGGCAGAGTCTACCAACTGAAAAGGCAGCAGTTGAAGTGCTAGCAATTTTGCCAAGCTAGCATTCAACCGCTGGGCATGTGGATGGCTGGGAGCAAACTTTTTTCGGCGGTGCAGCAGCTGGGGCAGGGAAATTTGCCTGGTACAATCTGACGTCGGTGTACCAAAAGCAGATTGCCCACAAGTACTTGGCTGTGACACACCTAATTCTACACCTTCATTCCTCTCAGTGCAGGTCTCAGAGAGGACTGAAGGTCTAGTGGGGTTGGAAATCTCAGCTGATGAGGAGCAAGGAGAGGTCCTCTTTGTTCTTTGGTGTGGGTCTTTTAGATACGCTTGCCAACGAACTGCATGGCAGGTCAACATATGTCTGGTCAAGCATGTGGTACCCAAGCGGGAGATGTTTTGGCCACGTGAGATACGCTTGAGACATATGTTGCAAATAGCAGCGGTGCGATCTGATGCACTCGTCTCAAAAAAGGCCCACACCAAAGAACTTTTTGAATAACGCGCAGAGACTGCAGCGCCCTGCACATGTGGAGCTTTGGGGTGTGATGCAGTCAATGTGCTGCCCTTAGGCTGGCCCCTGGAGGGCATCCTGCCTCGTTGGTGATGTGCCGCCTCCTCCTCCTCCTCCTCTCTCCTATCAGGCACCCACGTTGAGTCAGTGACCTCATCATCCCCTCCCTCCTCATCACTGGAGCAAACCTGGCAGTATGCTGCAGCAGGGGGAGCATGACTGCCAGATTGCTGTCCTTCTTGGGCACCCCCTCTCTCCGTGCTCATGTTACTGCCTTCATCGAGCTCAGTATCATCATCAGAGCCTTCCAAACGCTGGGCATCCTCCTGGAGCATGTACCCAACACTGTGGTCAAACAGTTCGAGGGACTCCTCAGGAGGACATGGTGGGGCTAGGGAAGGAGTCACTGATGACATTGAGCCGAGGGAAGAGGCCGCTGCTTTGCCAGACAAAAACCCTGGTCATGGGTGAGAGAGGATGAGGAGGATGAGGACGGCTTGGTCATCCACTCGACCAAGTCTTCCGCATGTTGGGGCTCAACATGGCCAGCTGCCGAAAAAAAGGCCAAGCGTGTCCCATGGCCACGTGCTGATGAGGATGCACCGTCTCCACGACCAGCACTAGACACAGAGCCTGCTTGCCCTCTCTTATTGGCTTGTGACTGTCTGCCTCTCCTTCTTGGCCTTCCAGACATACTAATGGCCTGTAGCTGCACTAAGCTGGGATATATATATATATATATATATATATATATATATATATATGTACTGATACTGCAGCTAGCAAAATCAACTGCCTGCCTGTAGTATGAGAACACCACCAACCTTCTACAGGTAGCTTTAGCTGAACACTGTGAGCAGGACGCACCCCACTAACTTGTAGGTTTAGCAGAACACTGTGAGCAGGATGCACTGCACTAACTGTAATTAGTCTAGCTGCCTGACTGTGGTACTAATAGGATCAAAAGAACACCAGCAATTTTCTTCAGGTAGCTGTATTTACTGTAACAAGACAAGCCTGCCTGTCAGTAAGAAGATAACAGAAACGTATCTAGCTGCACACTTTGAGCAGGACGCATCCCACTAGCTTGTAGGTTTAGCTGAACACTGTGAGGTGGACGCACCCCACTAACTTGTAGGTTTAGCTGAACACTGTGAGGTGGACGCACCCCACTAACTTGTAGGTTTAGCTGAACACTGTGAGCAGGACGCACCCCACTAACTTGTAGGTTTAGCAGAACACTGTGAGCAGGACGCACTGCACTAAATGTAAATAGTCTAGCTGCTGACTGTGGTACTAATAGGATCAAAAGAACACCAGTAATTTTCTTCAGGTAGCTTTATATACTGTAACAAGACAAGCCTGCCTGTCAGTAGGAAGATAACAGGAACGGATCTAGCTGAACACTGTGAGCAGGACGCACTGCACTAAATGTAAATAGTCTAGCTGCCTAAATGTGGTACTAATAGGATCAAAAGAACACCAGTAATTTTCTTCAGGTAGCTTTATATACTGTAACAAGACAAGCCTGCCTGTCAGGAAGATAACAGGAACGGATCTAGCTGAACACTGTGAGCAGGACGCACTGCACTAAATGTAAATAGTCTAGCTGCCTGACTGTGGTACTAATAGGATCAAAAGAACACCAGTAATTATCTTCAGGTAGCTTTATATACTGTAACAAGACAAGCCTGCCTGTCAGTAAGAAGATAACAGGAACGGATCTAGCTGAACACTGTGAGCAGGACGCACTGCACTAAATGTAAGTAGTCTAGCTGCCTGACTGTGGTACTAATAAGATCAAAAGAACACCAGTAATTTTCTTCAAAATACTGTAACAAGACAAGCCTGCCTGTCAGTAAGAAGATAACAGGAACGGATTTAGCTGAACACTGTGAGCAGGACGCACTGCATTAAATGTAAATAGTCTAGCTGCCTGACTGTGGTACTAATAGGATCAAAAGAACACCAGTAATTTTCTTCAGGTAGCTTTATATACTGTAACAAGACAAGCCTGCCTGTCAGGAAGATAACAGGAACGGATCTAGCTGAACACTGTGAGCAGGATGCACTGCACTAAATGTAAATAGTCTAGCTGCCTGACTGTGGTACTAATAGGATCAAAAGAACACCAGTAATTTTCTTCAGGTAGCTTTATATACTGTAACAAGACAAGCCTGCCTGTCAGTAGGAAGATAACAGGAACGGATCTAGCTGAACACTGTGAGCAGGACGCACTGCACTAAATGTAAATAGTCTAGAAGATAACAGGAACGGATCTAGCTAAACTGAATATAGTGTATATATATATATATATATATATATATATATATATATATATGCAACACCTGGGATGCATGTATATACACAATACACTTATACACTTTAAGTGCAGCTAACTGACTGACTGTCCTGCCTAATCTAGCTAACTCAAATGAAATGACACTGTCTCTCTCTCTCTCTATTTCTCAGCACACCGGAACACACTGCACAGGGCCGCCGTGCAGGCGGCCTTATATAGTGTGGGGCGTGTACTAAATCCCCTGAGCCATAATTGGCCAAAGCCTCCTTGGCTTTGGCCAATTACGGCTCTCTGTTAAGGCGGCGCTGTGATTGGCCAAGCATGCGAGTCATAGTGCATGCTTGGCCAATCATCAGCAAGCAATGCACTGCGATGCCGCAGTGAATTATGGGCCGTGACGCGCCACACGAATTTGGCGCGAACGGCCCATATCGTTCGCAATTCGGCGAATGACCTAACAGCCGATGTTCAAGTCGAACATGGGTTCGACTCGAACACAAAGCTCATCCCTAGTAAAGGGGAACGCTGCAGATCATGATCTAAGTGGGAACTCTGATGTAAGGTGCTCTGGTGACTAGAGGGGGGTTACTAATATAGGGGGGACCTTTATATCAGTGCTCCCCTTATGTTATTGTATTCCCCCCACCTTACATCAGCAACCCCCCTCACACTGGCCTGGTGGCACTGTCACTGACCTCCTCTCAGGTGCACCATGCAGGGTTCAGTCAGATGGCTCCAGCTTGGTGGCTCTGGTTTTATCCTATAGTCACCTCTCCACAGTCCACATACGTCTGACTCCACCTGTGACCCTCATCCTGGCATCGCTCCCACTCTTGACTCCTCTCCAGACTCTCCCTCAGAGACTGCAGACATGATAAAAGATAAGAGATGGTCAGAGGCTGTGGACATGATACAGGAAGTGGACAGAGGCTGCGGACATGATACAGGAGGTGGACAGAGGCTACGGACATGATACCGGAGGTGGACAAAGGCTGCGGACATGATACAGGAGGTGGACAGAGGCTGCGGACATGATACAGGAGGTGGACAGAGGCTGCGGACATGATACAGGAGGTGGACAGAGGCTGCGGACATGATACAGGAGGTGGACAGAGGCTGCGGACATGATACAGGAGGTGGACAGAGGCTGCGGACATGATACAGGAGGTGGACAGAGGCTGCGGACATGATACAGGAGGTGGACAGAGGCTGCGGACATGATACAGTAGGTGGACAGAGGCTGCGGACACAATGGTGTTCTCACCCCTCACAGTAGTTTCCTCCTTTGTCCACCTTCATATTACCTCTCCACATCAGTGTGTCCTCCTCCTGTGCCCCTTTGACCTCTCCACAGTGCAGCACATCAGTGTCCTTCTCTGTCCCCTGCATGGCTTCACCCTGCCAGTAATGTCCTCCTCCACCCCCTTTTTGCTATCCCCCTGTGACAGACTGTCAGGAAATGTTCCATCCGCTGGTAATACCTGTTATTTGGCATGCAGTACTGCGGTCCACCAGCAGGTGTCTTCTGGCAGTTTGGAACCATCAGGAGAGCTTTTCCCTGTTAATATTATATCATCTTTGGGCCGCAGTACTGGCGTCCACCAGCGGATGGATCCTGGCAGTGTGGAGCAGACAGTACCTCCTACAATCAGGTGTCACTTGAGGCCAATCACAGGCCTATAAATACCCGGCAAGCATTCACATGTTTGCCTTGATTTCTTCATTGCCTCCTGACCTGCTAGCGATCTGATCCTGTGACCTGAACCTGTCTCCCTGTCCAGATCCCTATCCTGACCCACCTGTTACCTTGCATCCCTGCCTGCAGTCTGATCTATCCATCCATCCTCTCCTGGTCCTGTGTTCAACCCCATCTGCTGATCTGCCGTGTATGACCCTGGCCTGGCTATTGTTTATGATCCTGGTATTTCCCATTTATTGCACTTATCTGCCTGTTGTTATTTGTGGGTCTCTGTCTGTGGTTGGTTATTGCACTGTGTCATATTAGAGTCGGTTGTACTATATTACTCACTTTCTTTAATAAATGATTATATTTTCACGTATATACGTTTGGGTGTCCTCTGTCGCAGATCACACGGTTCTGGTTACACCTGTTCATGACAGTAAATCAAGGCCATCTCTGACCAGAAGTTACTGCGCAGAGGAACCATTGTAGTGCTATTAAAATGCAATCAGAAACAGTTGTTCTCCTTGCCTCACTGGTGTTGGAGGACAACAATTACTGTCGTCTGGTATTGAAACAGTGGGCCATCGATCAGCTCCTTGAGTGTATCTGTTTGGCCCATTCTCTGGTTGATCAGGGTAGATTACTGTTTGAGAACGTTCAGCCCCTGATACAGGTGTGTGCTGAGCTAGCCTTGTCTAGCCGTCCAAAAGGAAGTGATGATTTTTCTCCCCCCTTCAGTAGTGATCAGGTGGAGTCTCTGGTGTGGCTGTTGGAGGATGATGCTGTATACTTTCTGGAGCATTATTCAGCTTGTCCTAAACAGGTGCTAGTGGATTGTGTAGATTCGGTGCAGTCCCTGGTTAGACAGGCAGTATGTGAACCCATGTTTGTTCAACCTGTACTACAGGCATGGTCAGACTTATTATTTCCAGCTTCGATCAGCTCTTCACAACCCAGACCTGTTATTAGACACCTGCCTGCCCAGGAGTCTTTTTCCCCTTCACCCATGGCAACCTCCGTTTCAGCCCAATATACCCTGCTTCCCATCAAATATCAATACCTTGTCCCTACCCGCTGGACCTATCCTGCATTCAACCCACTTGCCTCTTCTCAGTTATCCACAAACCCACAGGAACTTCCTCTAGCTACTGTTACCTCTTCTCTGCCATATTCCTCCTTTCCAGTCTGCTGCACCCCTCACCTACAGAGCTTCAGTGGCTAAGCCAAAGAAAAAACAAAAGTTTTTTCCAACCAAGACGATCCTGCCAGTAACCCAACCTGCCTCCGCACCAGCTAATCCAACCCAGTCTGACATCCCGGTGCCTGCCTTCCAGCCTGATGTCTCTGTGCCTGCCTTCCAGCCTGATGTCTCTGTGCCTGCCTTCCAGCCTGATGTCTCTGTGCCTGCCTTCCAGCCTGACGTCTCTGTGCCTGCCTTCTAGCCTGACGTCTCAGTGCCTGCCTTCCAGCCTGACGTCTCAGTGCCTGCCTTCCAGCTTGACGTCTCGGTGCCTGCCTTCCAGCCTGACGTCTCGGTGCCTGCCTTCCAGCCTGACGTCTCGGTGCCTGCCTTCCAGCCTGACGTCTCTGTGCCTGCCTTCCAGCCTGACGTCTCGGTGCCAGCCCTCCAGCCTGACGTCTCGGTGCCAGCCCTCCAGCCTGACGTCTCGGTGCCAGCCCTCCAGCCTGACGTCTCGGTGCCAGCCCTCCAGCCTGACGTCCCGGTGCCAGCCCTCCAGCCTGACGTCCCGGTGCCTGCCTTCCAGCCTGACGTCTCGGTGCCTGCCTTCCAGCCTGACGTCTCGGTGCCTGCCTTCCAGCCTGACGTCTCGGTGCCTGCCTTCCAGCCTGACGTCTCGGTGCCTGCCTTCCAGCCTGACGTCTCGGTGCCTGCCTTCCAGCCTGACGTCTCGGTGCCTGCCCTCCAGCCTGACGTCTCGGTGCCTGCCCTCCAGCCTGACGTCTCGGTGCCTGCCCTCCAGCCTGACGTCTCGGTGCCTGCCCTCCAGCCTGACGTCTCGGTGCCTGCCCTCCAGCCTGACGTCTCGGTGCCTGCCCTCCAGCCTGACGTCTCGGTGCCTGCCCTCCAGCCTGACGTCTCGGTGCCTGCCCTCCAGCCTGACGTCTCGGTGCCTGCCCTCCAGCCTGACGTCTCGGTGCCTGCCCTCCAGCCTGACGTCTCGGTGCCTGCCCTCCAGCCTGACGTCTCGGTGCCTGCCCTCCAGCCTGACGTCTCGGTGCCTGCCCTCCAGCCTGACGTCTCGGTGCCTGCCCTCCAGCCTGACGTCTCGGTGCCAGCCCTCCAGCCTGACGTCTCGGTGCCAGCCCTCCAGCCTGACGTCTCGGTGCCTGCCCTCCAGCCTGACGTCTCGGTGCCTGCCCTCCAGCCTGACGTCTCGGTGCCTGCCCTCCAGCCTGACGTCTCGGTGCCTGCCCTCCAGCCTGACGTCTCGGTGCCTGTCCTCCAGCCTGACGTCTCGGTGCCTGCCCTCCAGCCTGACGTCTCGGTGCCTGCCCTCCAGCCTGACGTCTCGGTGCCTGCCCTCCAGCCTGACGTCTCGGTGCCTGCCCTCCAGCCGGAAGTACCAGTGCCCACTGCCCAGCTTGATGAGCCCGCTGCCCAGCTTGATGAGCCCGCTGCCCAGCTTGATGAGCCCGCTGCCCAGCTTGAAGTGGCCATGCCTGCAGCCCAGCTTGAAGTGGCCATGCCTGCTGCCCAGCTTGAAGTGGCCATGCCTGCTGCCAAGCCTGATGTGCCACCGTCCGCTGCCCAGCCTGATGTGCCACCGTCCGCTGCCCAGCCTGATGTGCCACCGTCCGCTGCCCTGCCTGATGTGCCACCGTCCGCTGCCCTGCCTGATGTGCCACCGTCCGCTGCCCTGCCTGATGTGCCACCGTCCGCTGCCCAGCCTGATGTGCCACCGCCTGCTGCCCAGCCTGATGTGCCACCGTCCGCTGCCCAGCCTGATGTGCCACCGTCCGCTGCCCAGCCTGATGTGCCACCGTCCGCTGCCCAGCCTGATGTGCCACCGTCCGCTGCCCAGCCCGATGTGCCACCGTCCGCTGCCCAGCCCGATGTGCCACCGTCCGCTGCCCAGCCCGATGTGCCACCACCTGTTGTTCTGCCTGATGTGCCAGCGCCTGTATCTGCTGCCCAGTCTGAAGTGCCTGTTGCCCAGCCTGACATGCCCCAATCTGTTGTTCTGCTTGATGCCATAGACTATAGACTATGGACAATTACAACCAATTGGAGCGTCCGGAGGCCACTCCTTTGAAGGGGGGTACTGTCAGGAAATGTTCCAACCGCTGGTAATACCTATTATTTGGCATGCAGTACTGAGGTCCACCAGCAGGTATCTCCTGGCAGTTTGGAACTGTCAGGAGAGCTTTTCCCTGTTAATATTATATCATCTTTGGGCCGCAGTACTGGCGTCCACCAGCGGATGGATCCTGGCAGTGTGGAGCAGACAGTACCCCCTACAATCAGGTGTCACTTGAGGCCAATCACAGGCCTATAAATACCTGGCAAGCATTCACATGTTTGCCTTGATTTCTTCATTGCCTCCTGACCTGCTAGCGATCTGATCCTGTGCCTTGAACCTGAACCTGAACCTGTCTCCCTGTCCAGATCCCTATCCTGCCCCACCTGTTACCTTGCATCCCTGCCTGCAGTCTGATCTATCCATCCATCCTCTCCCTGTCCTGTGTTCAACCCCATCTGCTGACCTCCCTGTGTATGACCCTGGCCTGGATTACGTTTATGTCTCTGGAACATCCCGTCCATCTGCTGATCTGCTGTGTATGATCCTGGCCTGGCTATTGTTTATGATCCTGGTATTTCCCATTTATTGCACTTATCTGCCTGTTATTTGTGGGTCTCTGTCTGTGGTTGGTTATTGCACTGTGTCATATTAGAGTCGGTTGTACTATATTACTTTCCTTAATAAATTATTATATTTTCACGTATATACGTTTGGGTGTCCTCTGTCGCAGATAACACGGTTCTGGTCACACCTGTTTATGACACAGACTCACTCGGGATAGAGGGTTTTGGAGGGGACTGAATGCAAGCCTCTTGCCGACCGATTATGGGCCCTGGCATTTGGGGGAACGGTGCTCTTTGTGAGCTGTATGCCTGGGGACTCTTGAGGTAGTATTACTGTGGATTCGGGTCCTGGTCTCCCAGGACACACAGACTCTGGGGACCCTGTGTATGTCATATGGGAAATGGTGACTTGGAGGGTATGTCTTGGATTGCTTAAAATGGGACAGTAATATTTATCCCCAATGTCTCCCAGGATATATATGTAAAGACTATTTTTGGCTTGTTTGATTCTGAACTCAACATGTTAATTGAGTGAGCTGATCGCATTAGCCTCCAGGACTGGCTAGGAGACGAACAGTCTACTCCTACTATAGTTGTTGATGACTAGGCTGAGGAGGGGGCGAGAATGCTGTTTGTATTGTTAATTGTAATTAGCTCCTGCTATTGTGAAAATGTCCTGTGGTTGTACTTATGATAATGTATAATGTACTGTGTGAAGCTCGGTGACAACAAGTCTGGGCAAAAGGTCATGTTAGATAATTAGCTCATGTTAATTAGGTTAGGTTTTAGTCATCCTGCTGTATAAAAGTGTGTTGTGTGCATCCAATAAAAGTGAGATTTCTGTTTGAACTTACATACAGCCTGCCTGGTGTTTGTTCTGAGCTATCCCAACTGGATTCGAATGGCACATAGCTGTAGTTCGAATCACGGAGCATCGAATGACCGAACCATCAGACGTTGCAATCTGATTCAATAGCCGCAGAGGAGTGTCGGGAGAGTGGAATCGAGCGAGCAGGGGCTCGTTACATTGGTTGGCAGTGGTGGGATTTGCTGTCCAGTTACTGGGACACTCCAAACCACCACAGTGAATGACCAGCTATGCAGCCTGCAGGAGAGCCACGCTGAAAGACTTACTTGAGAGCCGTGGAGGGAACGGTGGGATCGTGCTTCCTTGCTGTGAACACATCCAAACCATCACCTGAATCCAAGGTCCAGATAGCAGGAGAGGAGAAGTACAGATACATCGTCATGGAAGAGGAATTCCAAAGGAGGTTGCGAGAGATGCAGATACAGCACAGAGGACCAGTATCAGTGCAGGTCCTGCTGGGATGGTATGTGTCTGTCCGCCTACAACTCTGGAAGAAAGCGCTAGCCCTTGAGCAGCACCACCAGGGAAAAAGTCTCCCCTCCATCCATGTAAGGTACTGGTCACAGTATGAAGTACGAATGCTGTTATTGGGGGAACAACCGAACCAGGAGTGGACAGCTGAGTAGAAATGCGGTTGGACGAGAGCTACAGAGCCCTCCAGTGGTATGTAGCCCAAGTGTGCCCGTGGACAGCGGATGACAGCCCCACGGAAGGCTTTGACTATGATGGCCTGGGATTGTTATACTGGAGGCTGTCCAGGGACCCTGACTTTGGGAGTGATCGTGAGTGGCATTTGGAGGAAATAATGGAGCACAGAGACTCTGCTCAGCGGCAGGGTGGTGCTCCCTTTGCCTGGGACTATCAGGAAATACCAGTTGACAACTCTGAAATCCTGGCTGAAGAGTTGACAATGTGGCAGAGTAACAGTGTGCTTTGCCAACCTGCCCCCGCAGCTATGGAGGTGGAGGTCTTATGGCGGATGCAGCAAGTGCTTACTGACCTTGATGAACCTGTTTCTGCATTGGATGATCTTGGATGGAGGAATGTGCCTGTCCAGCAGAATGCCAGAGAATCGGCAGTGGAAAATATGGGGATCGCTATCCCCAAAGCTGAAGTGCTGACAACGGGGCAGAGCTCTGCTAACCTCTGCCTAGCACTGATAGCATCTTCTGGGTTCCAGGGACAGGAGATAGTGAACCTTTATCCCCAGACACCAGTTGCAGAGACAGGGGATTTAATAGACTTTTCTGCTGAGGAAGAACAACCTGGTGAGCCTCCAGCAGAAGAAGAGCTGTTATTAGGGCCAAACTTCACTGTGCTCTGCCCAGCACCAACAGCAGTATCTGTGGAGTTACAACAAACTTCTCCAGCTGAAGATCTGGTAACTGAACAGAGGGTCCAAGACCTTTGTCCCACACTTTTAGCAATTCCAGAGACTGGGGATTTTGATAGACGTTTCTGTAGAGGAGGAACCACCTAGCAAACCCCCAGCAGAAGTGCTGGCAACCGGACAGAGGGTCCAAGACCTCTGCCCCACACCTGTGGCAGTTTCAGGGGCTCAGGGTGAGAAGGTGGCAATCACTTCCCAGCATCAGATACAGGGGGAGAAGGGAGAGGAGGTGTGTGTTGTCCCTCCCCAACAGTTGGCCAGGGTGGAGGAAGCGGCCTTTCCTCCCCAGCAAAGATCCGTGCACCTAGGAGACAGTACCATAGACATGTCGTCCACGCAGCCAGATGAGGGAATGGAAAAGGAAGCAACCGGCTCACCTCCCCAATGGCAGCTACACAGTTTGGGAGTGGAGGAAGCCAGCCTCCTGCCCCAATGGTTAGCCGGAGCAGAGGATGCGGAGTCCCCAGTAGAGGTGCTAGCAACAGAGCAGAGTGGTACCAACCTCTGCCCAGCACCGGCAACAACTGTGGAGTTCCAGGGAGCCGGGGCAGTAGGCCCCTCTCTCCAGCAACAAGCTGATGTAGTAAAGCTGCTACTCCCAGCTGAATCACTGGCAACAGGGCAGAGCGCCGCTGGCCTCTGCCTAGCACCTACAGTGTCTCTACAGTTTCAGAAAGCTGGAGCGATCGGCCCCTCTGCCCAGCAGCAGACCAAGCCCCGGAATGTTAAAAACCACCCAACTGAAGCGCTGGCAGCCGGACAGAGAGTAAATGACCTCTGCCCAACACCTGCTGAGGTCAACTATTCATTGCAGCCAAGAAAGGAGATCATGCGGACAGACTATGTGAGTTCATTCTGCCTGACTAACGCATGTCCAGACCAGGTGGAGGTCTGGGACCTTGTTAGTCAACCTTTGATGGGGGAGAAATGTGACAGACTCACCTGGGATAGAGGGTTTTGGAGGGGACTGAATGCAAGCCTCTTGCCGACTGATTATGGGCCCTGGCATTTGGGGGAACTGTGCTCTTTGTGAGCTGTATGCCTGGGGACTCTTGAGGTGGTGTTACTGTGGACTCGGGTCCTGGTCCCCAGGACACACAGACTCTGGGGACCCTGTGTATGCCATATGGGAAATGGTGACTTGGAGGATATGTCTTGGATTGCTTAAAATGGGACAGTAATATTTATCCCCAATATCTCCCAGGATATATATGTAAAGACTATTATTGGCTTGTTTGATTCTGAACTCAACATGTTAATTGAGTGAGCTGATCGCATTAGCCCCCAGGACTGGCTAGGAGACGAACAGTCTACTCCTACTATAGTTGTTGATGACTAGGCTGAGGAGGGGGCGAGAACGCTGTTTGTATTGTTAATTGTAATTAGCTCCTGCTATTGTGAAAATGTCCTGTGGTTGTACTTATGATAATTTATAATGTACTGTGTGAAGCTCGGTAACCACAAGTCTGGGCAAAAGATCATGTTAGATAATTAGCTCATGTTAATTAGGTTAGGTTTTAGTCATCCTGCTGTATAAAAGTGTGTTGTTTGCATCCAATAAAAGTGAGATTTCTGTTTGAACTTACATACAGCCTGCCTGGTGTTTGTTCTGAGCTATCCCAACTGGATTCGAATGGCACATAGCTGTAGTTCAAATCATGGAGCATCGGATGACCGAACCATCAGACGTTGCAATCTGCAATCTGATTCAATAGCCGCAGAGGAGTGTCGGGAGAGTGGAATCGAGCGAGCAGGGGCTCGTTACACCCACCAACGCACAGTGTCACTCTCCTCACCCCTCCTCGGCTCCTCTACTGTGGCGAGTGCATGAGGCACCGCCAAGAACGAATGCACTGGCTTCTATTCAAAAATGGCGCCAGGCGGCGCCATAACATTACTGCGCATGCACAGCCCGGCCGAGCATGTACAAGCTTTCCCAAGCCCAGCCGGCTTCGGAACTGCGCATGTGTAGTTGCATGGTCAGCTCACGGACATCTTTTTTAGGGCACCGCTGCCCATAACGGACATATACTGACAGTCCGAATATTAGTTTAAATTTACAGGCTGCCCATAAATTAACGGATGGTTGGCAACACTGAACGCAATAATGAATAAAGGTGATGATAAACTGATTCATATATAAAAAAACATCACAAAGAGTGTACATAAATAGATGAAAATTGTGTCACTATTCGCTTAAGCACTAGTATAATTTGTGAAAGAGTCCCAATATTATAATATAGAGTCCAGCATAAAAGTGATATACACCATTTATTAACCAATTGCGCAGTCATGCAACACTGTACTCAAATTCTTTTTTTTTTTCTTTTTTTTCACACAGAGCTTTCTTTTGGTGGCATTTAATCACTACTGGGATTTTTATTTTTTGTGAAACAAAAAAAGACCAAAGATTTTGAAAAAAAAAACAGTTTTCATAGTTTGTCAAAAAAATTTTACAAACAGGTAATTTTTTTCCTTAATTGTGCGCTGCTGAGGCTGCACTGATGGGCACTGATAAGGCAGCACTGATAGGTTGCACTAATAGGTGGCACTGATGGGTGGCACAGATGGGCACTAATAGGTAGCACTGATAGGTGACACTGGCACGCAAGCCTTGCAGGGGGCATGCAGGCATCTCATGCACGGGAGTACTTACATGAATGCCCTCCTGGCAATTCAGGCCTGTGCTGTAGCTGTGTCAGAAACCATGAAATCAGGCTTCGACAGAAGTACAGTTAAATCACACTTGTTTAATAATAAAAGTAAAAAGAACAGATGTAGTCAAAACATAGCCAAAGTTCAGTAACGGATAGTCAGCCAAGCCAGAAGTCAGGGATCAATGTAGTGGAACAGCAAGCAGGATCTGGAGCCAGAAGGGATGTCAGCAAAGCCAGTCTTTGAACAGGAATGCAGGAGATGTTTCTTGTGATGTTGACCAGGGCGAAGGCAGAGACCCTCTGGACTGGACAGCTTAAGTAGGCAGGACTGACGAGCAGGATATGAACAACAGCTGTGTATCTGTGGAGAGAGATGAGAGCTGGCAATTAGCCGACAGCTGAGCGGCCAGCTCAGAGAAGGAAGGGCTGAGCCCACCTCTGACAGTACCCCCTCCTCAGTGACCCCTCCCCCTCGGAGGACCACCAGGCTTGAGGGGAAAATGTCTATGGAAATCGCAGAGGAGGACGGGCATGTACGATCGAGGATGAGACCCAAGAGCGTTCTTCTGGACCGTACCCCTTCCAATGCACCAGGTATTGTATGCGCCCACAGAACCTATGGGAGTCAACAATGGACTGTACTTCATACTCAAGAAAACACATATAGTCCAGCGCTCAGGATATTTTTAAAAAGCAAACTGCAGCAGGCATAAAAATTTGAATGTTTTAATAAACCAGTAATTAACCAGTAATAGATAATATTCTAAGGTAACAGTAGTAACTGCTAATGAAACCAAGTTAAGAAGCACTGTTGTAGAAAAAAACACACTGTTGCAGAAAAAACGCACACGCAATAACACAGTATTAAAATGTTGAAAACCAAAATCTCACAATAGCTTATGTCTAATACTAAGATCACCATTAGGCAGGCAGACAAGGGTGGTAGCCTGGTGATTCAAAATCGCACCGATTACATCAAAGAGGCCAGTAGATTGCTAGCAGACACCAATACGTATCTGAAACTACAGTCTGATCCTCTTCCAGAGTTTCAACTGGAGTTAAGGTCACTGGTTCAGGAAGCTTGGCAAAATGGAGTACTTACCAATAAGGAAAGACAATTTCTATTACCATCTGCATGTAGTACTCTCTACTTCTACCATCTCCCAAAGGACCACAAATCATTGGTGGACCCTCCCGGGAGACCAATTGTAGCAAGCACAAATAGCTTCAGTAATGGTTTGTCTATGTACATTGACTATTGTCTGCAACCCCTTGTGTGCCAATTACCATCATATATTAAAGATTCCAACGACGTAATTAATGCTCTTCAGAGTTATTCATGGGAAGAGGGATACTGGTGGGCATCCCTCGATGTGTCTTCTCCCTATACCTCGATACCCCATGAAATAGGTCTGAGAGCCGTTCAACATTTTTTGACCAACAGTGGGGATTTTAACTCGTTATAATCACAATTTTTGGTTCAAGCCACTGAATTCTGCCTAAGACGTAATTATTTTACATTTGGTGAACAATTCTATTTACAACGTAGAGAAACCGCCATGGGAGCGAACTTTGCTCCGGTCTATGCTAACCTCACTATGGGCTATTGGGAGGAATGCAACATCTGGGCTAACAATCCGTTCGCTGAGCACATTGTCTTCTTTGGGCGATACATCGACGACATTGTGATCATATGGAGCGGGAGCCCAGATTTGTTTTCCTCATTCATGGCCCATTGCAATTCTAATGCTCTTCGTCTGGCATTTACCCATGTTATAGATCCTCAGGAACTTGTATTCTTGGATTTGGTTCTATTCCATGATCAACATAGGATTCTCACTAGAAACCATGTCAAGCCAACTAGTGGCAATTCCTACCTCCATTTTGGAAGTTGCCACCACCCATTATGGAAACGCAACATTCCTAGTGGTCAATTTAATAGACTTAGACGCAACTGTTTAAGATTGGAGGATTATGTTGAACAGGGAACAGTGATGAAAAAGAAATTCCAAGAGAAGGGTTATCCATCTGATCTCATCAATGACGCCTTTCTGTCTCACTTGAACCCCCCTCTTAGAGACAAGTGTCCAAAAGACGAATTGAGAATGAACCAGACAGTCAGATTTATCTGGACTTTTAATGATAACTATAAATCTATCTCTAAAATAGTCAGAAAACATTTCGGTATTCTTCGTCTGGACCAACGTCTTGCTTCAGTATTACCTGAGGTCCCACAGGTGACGTTCCGAAAAGCACGTACTATAAAAAACTTGCTAGCACCCAGCAAAATAATAAATAAATCTTCCAAATCTCCCCTTGATATCAGATCTTATTTTCACGACAGAAAGGGCATATTCCAGTGTAAAAAGAGGGGGTGCCTTACTTGCCAATTTATTGCCCATGGCACCAAGACTATCACAATCAACACAGGCAAAAAATATGAGATTAGGCAATTCATCACTTGTTCTACTGATTTTGTTGTATATGTTTTGCGTTGCCCTCGTGGGTTGGTCTACGTTGGCCGGACCATTCGGGCTTTACGGGCCAGAGTGGGTGACCACCGTAGACTCATCTCGAAGGGGTGCAATGAACACAGTGTACCCCGGCATTTCTTACGTTTCCATGACAAGGACATTAGACTTCTGGAGGTCTTTGTTATTGAAACGATCCCCAAGGGTACGCTAACCAATAATGAAAGATTCTCCCTGTTGTGCAAGCGTGAGGTTTTTTGGATCTACATGTTTGACTCGCTTGCCCCTAAGGGGTTAAATGAAGAACTAGAAACATGCAGTTTTGTGTAAATTTGATGAGAGGTTGAACATTTTTTAGAATAATAATGAAGGTTGATGTTTTTTATGTTTTTTAGAATAATAATGAAGATATGAGATTAAACCGATAGAATCTTTTAGATAAGGCGTTTCTGGAGAGATTTCAAGAGTTTTGTATAAAAGATTTCTAAGAGTTTTAAGATATTTTATGGAAAAATATTAAGTGACAACTATTGAAAATTTTACGTTGAAGTGTAAACTATGTGTTCCTTGGACTTGCACCTTGTATGTTTATTTATATATATGTATAATATTGTATGTTTATCCATTGTTGGGGCTTTTGGACGACAGGGGGTTAACATTAGAGATCTTGTGTCCCCCCCCCCCCCTTCCCCACAATGGGTTAAACTTTTGTTCCCTTTTTTTTTTCACATTTCACATTTTTTCACATTTATCTATTTAAACCCTGCGAGTTGCCTATACCCTTGACTATGACAAAGCGCTCATGCGCGAAACGCATCGTCAAGGCAACCTAATGGCAGAGGCCCCAGCTAGAGCCTTTCACTGTGAGCCTTGATCCATTCATCCACCTTTTCTGTAAAGTCGCTCCCTTAACCAGCATTGGTTTTTCCTCAGCTTCACCATCTCCACCACCCTATCCGGGTTTGGCGTTTTCTGAACAAGTTTTCCCCTTTTGCTTCAATTTTTATTTTTAATTTTTTCAATTATCTATTGCCTACATGATTTTCGGCTATTTCCCAGGCTGGTCAGGCAGATATGAGCTCCATCAGCCTGCCGCCAGTACCATCTCCCCCTTGTCTGGCTTCCCAGATCTAGTTCCGATCCCAGCGCAGTGTCACCACGTCTTACTGAAGAGGTTTCACCACTGTGGAGACACCTTCCGGAAGACCAGCGGCTTGTTTACATCCACCCATGTTCCAGCGGCTCCCCTGTGCTGACGTCATCTTTCACAGACACGAATCTCCGGCCAGGCTGCTCTCCGCACAGCGGAGCTTTACACCTCCACGACGCGGCCATCTCACCATCTGCCTGAGCCAGCGAGCCCCCCTACATGATGCCAGCCTCCCCAACGAATGAGGCAGCTTTGAGCACTTCCATCTGGCTGTGAGTACTTTGGCTTACCCCCAATATCACGCCTACTGTCACCTGCTTCGAGCCTGTGTTTTGTTTTCATCACTTCACCCAGTGGTTCCTGTGGGACATTTTTGGATGGATCTCCCGTGTTAGTCTCCTGCTGTTCAAGGCTGACTGTCCCCCTATTTAAGCACATGTTGATGTTTAGTGCAATACGTATTTAATTTTTATTATTGTGAGATTTTGGTTTTCAACATTTTAATTCTGTGTTATTGTTTGTGCGTTTTTTCTGCAACAGTGTGTTTTTTTTCTACAACAGTGCTTCTTAACTTGGTTTCATTAGCAGTTACTACTGTTACCTTAGAATATTATCTATTACTGGTTAATTACTGGTTTATTAAAACATTCAAATTTTTATGCCTGCTGCAGTTTGCTTTTTAAAAATATACTGAGCGCTGGACTATATGTGTTTTCCTTGTTATGATCTGTTTCTACCAGTTACGGTTTGTCTGGCTGCACGGGTTATTATTTTTGATGGTTTCCTCTTTTTACTTTGTGTATGTGCTATGCGATATGTATCCATAATGTCCTAATAGATGGCATGGTTAATATACATATTATACATGTTATACAGCACATGTTCTGTTTTAAACTCTCCGGGTGGTCCACCACTGGCGCTGGGTTATTACTCTGTGTTTTTTCTGTTTTCTCTGGTGTGCTGGCAGCTTCTGTATAGCCACCCTGAGTAGCCTTGAGGGTTAAGTCCCACTAGAGAGAGGTTTATCCCACACAACACAGATCCCAACTTCATCATTGTTTTTTGTTTTTGTTTTTTTCCCCACTATGGGTACCGAGAGAACACATCGGCTACAGGCCATTTTTGAGAATATGAACAATAATAATACTGTTCGATCTAAATTAGATGAAGCACCCATGGGTGCTTCCTCTCAACGACCACATACGGAAGCTTTCGAAATTCGTATGAGGAAAGCTTTCTTACGGTTGCAAGATGCTAAACAGTATGAACAGACCCAATGGTGGGATTTAGCATTTCTCAAGAAATATATAGAATTAGATATCACCCCTAGAGGACTCCGTATCAAGAAGCAATGCAGCTTCTTGGACGAAGACCTCCACAAGGAATGGCGATCCCTAGCAGAGTTTTGCACAATCAAATGGATCAAAATTCTTATTTCGCAAAGAGAAAGAAAATTAGAACTAGCAGTACAACAGGTAAAGGACAAAGAGGACATTGTTCAAGAATTCAGTGCTTCTTGTTTGTTCCCCAAGTGGCTTCAAGTTCTTGAGAGAAATGTCAAGAAGGATGAAGACGCTTTGGTTTTTAAGAAAACTAAAAAGCTAGAACGAAACCTTTTTGATTATGGAAATGGCCAAGTATTCGACTGGCAACGCCATAAACAAGGGGCCAATGAGATTGTAACACACCCAACTCATTCAAAACCTATAAATGCATCTAAATCTAAAAAAACAAAATCGAAAAAACATAATTCCAATAATTCCAAGAAACCTACTCCCAAGACTACCCCCTATCTACAAACTAGGGGTGCTTCCAATCTGAACTTTTGTTCCCTTTTTTTTTCACATTTCACATTTTTTCACATTTATCTATTTAAACCCTGCGAGTTGCCTATACCCTTGACTATGACAAAGCGTTCATGCGCGAAATGCGTCGTCAAGGCAACCTAATGGCAGAGGCCCCAGCTAGAGCCTTTCACTGTGAGCCTTGATCCATCCATCCATTTATCCACCTTTTCTGTGAAGTCGCCCCCTTAACCAGCATTGGTTTTTCCTCAGCTTCACCATCTCCACCACCCTATCCGGGTTTGGCGTTTTCTGAACAAGTTTTCCCCTTTTGCTTCAATTTTTATTTTTATTTTTCATTTTTTCAATTATCTATTGCCTACATGATTTTCGGCTATTTCCCAGGCTGGTCAGGCAGATGTGAGCTCCATCAGCCTGCCGCCAGTACCATCTCCCCCTTGCATGGCTTCCCAGATCTAGTTCCGATCCCAGCGCAGTGTCACCACGTCTCACTGAAGAGGTTTCATCCCTGTGGAGACACCTTCCGGCAGACCAGCGGCTTGTTTACATCCACCGACGTTCCAGCAGCTCCCCTGTGCTGACGTCATCTTTCACAGACATGAAGCTCCGGCCAGGCTGCTCCCAACTGTGCACAAAAGGCTCGCCAGAACTGGGACACAAACTGACTACCCCTGTCCGAGACAATCACCTTGGGTAGCCCATGCAATCGAAAGATCTCCCGAGCAAAAATAGATGCCAGTTCCTTAGAAGTGGGCAACTTCTTAAGTGGAATACAATGACACATCTTTGAGAAACGGTCAACCGCCATAAGGATAACTGTGTTGCCCTGGGAGTTGGGTAACTCCACAATGAAATGACAGGTGAGTCCATGGCCTCTCTCCATTGCGTATGGGTTGTAGGAGGCCCACTGGAAGGTGTCGTGGAGTCTTACTCTGAGCACACACGGAACAGGCAGCTACGAAGGCAGTTACATCTGCACATAGACTAGGCCACCAGAATTGTTGGGAAATGGCCCAAATTAGTTGATTCCTCCCAGGGTGGCCAGCAGCCTTGGGAGAATGGTAAGTCTGGAGCACGGCAGTACGGAGACTCTCTAGGACAAAGCAGCAGTCGCAAGGTTTCTCAGGCGGAGCATGGACCTGAGCAGAAAGAATTTTGTCACCCAAAAGGAGAAGTGAGACTGGTGTAAACCGTAGCTGGAATACGATCAGGAGGAATCACAGGAACCGGAACCAACTCCAACTTGGAAGTGGAGGAAAATTGTGGTGACAAGGCGTCAGTCCTTACATTCTTAGTACCGAGTAAGAATGAGACAATGTAATTGAAACTTGACAAGAAAAGAGCCCATCGCGCCCTTCTGGGAGAGAGGCGTTTAGCCTCAGACAAGAATGTGAGATTCTTATGGTCAGTAAGAATGAGAACCGGTACAGTGGTACCTTCGAGGAGATATCTCCATTCTTTCAGGGCTAAAATGATCGCCAACAACTCTCTGTCACCAATATCATAATTGCACACTACAGGTGACAATTTCTTGGAAAAGTAGCTACAAGGATGCATAGCGCTCTCAGAGGTAGGACGTTGAGACCGAAGGGCGCCAAAACCAGTCTCAGAAGCATCAACCTCAAGGATAAAAGGTAACGTAGGATCAGGATGTGCCAACACAGGAGCAGAAACAAAGGCAGCCTAGAGACTCTCAAAGGCCTTAATGGACTCCGGAGACCAACTCTGTGGGTTGCCGTCTTTCCTGGTCATATCAGTCAGGGGCTTGACCAGAGATGGGAAGTTACAAATAAACTTCCGATAATAGTTGGCAAAGCCCAGAAAACGCTGCAGAGGACGAAAACCCACGGGTCGGGGGGCCATTGTAGGACTGCCGAAAGTTTTTCTGGGTCCATCGAAAAACCAGCAGTGGAAATGACATAGCCCAGGAATTTAACCTGTTCACGATGGAACTCGCACTTCTCCAGTTTACAATAGAGATTGTTCTCTCTTAGTTATTGAAGCACACGACAGACATCTGTGTGGTGGCTCTCCAGGGACTTGAAAAATATGAGGATATCATCAAAATAAACCACCACACATAACTGCAACAAATTTCAGGGGACATCATTAATAAATTCATGGAAAACTGCCGGGGCGTTACAAAGGCCAAAAGGCATTACGAGGTACTCCTAATGGCCTGTTTTGGTATTAAACGCAATTTTCCATTTGTCGCCCTCCTTAATTCTCATGAGATTGTATGCCACTCTCAAATCAAGCATTGTGAAAACCGTTGCTCCCTTGAGGCGGTCAAATAACGCCGTAATCAATGGAATCGGATAGGCATTCTTAATCGTGAAACGATTGAGACCCCTATAATCAATACCAGGTCTCAGTTCACCAGTCTTCTTCTTCACAAAGAAACCAGCACCAGCAGGATACAAGGATTTGCAGATGAAACCTCGAGAAAGTGCATCTGCAACATACTCCTCCATGGCCTTATCCTCCAAGACCGACAAAGGGTAAGCTCGGCCACGAGGGGGTATGGCCCCAGGTTGAAGGTCAATTGCGCAATCATATGCCCGGTGTGGAGGCAAACTACCGGCTTGACCTGTGTCAAAGACATCGCTAAAATCGCGGTACTCCTCTGGCAATGAGGAGAGTGAAGAGGTGCACAGTATCTAGGCTACCTTCTGGAAGCATGTCTCACTGCATTGTGGTGACCCCAGGAGAGAACCTCAGCACGGAGCCAATTAAAAGAGGGGTTAGGAAATAAATTGGAATTGGATTATCTCATGGTGAAGAACCCCTACGGTCATGGACAATGAAACAGTCTCATGAGTCACATGGGCAGGTTGTAGAGGTCTCCCGTCAAGAGCCTCAATGGCAAGTGGAGTGTCACACAGCTGCAGTGAAATCGAGTGCTTCGATACAAAGGCAGCTTCAATGAACAGGCCTGCAGCCCCAGAGTTGATTAGAGCCTGTATCTCATTGGACGACTCAGTCCAAGAAAGGGTAACCGAAACCAGGGGCTTATCCTTCTGGATAACTGGGGATGAAACAACGCCACCTAAGGTCTGTCCGTGACAGGACCTCAAGGTTCGGCCATTCCCTGGACGGGTAGGACAAGACTTCAAAAAGTGACCTGCCTGGCCACAATAAAGGCACAATCTCTCCCTCCTCCTAAAGGTTCTCGCATCCACAGAGAGACGTGTGAAGCCCGAGTGCAAGGTTTCCCCTTCACTGACTGACTCGGTACCAGGAGGCATGGGAGGTGAGGGAGGCATATGGGTGGGACTGCAAAGCTCGGAGACAAACATACAGGAGGCTTCCACAAGCGCTCCTTAAAAGAGAGTCTTTCTCTGAGTCTGGAGTCAATGAGGATGGCAAACGTGATAAACTTCTCCAGCTCAGTGGGTATATCTCGGGCTGCTATCCCATCCTTGATAGTATCCGAGAGACCATGAGAAAAAGCAGCCACAAGGGCCTCATTGTTCCACGCAACCTCTGCTGCCAGAGTATGGAATTCAATGGCGTAGTCAGAAACAGTTCTCATACTCTGTTTGATGGACATAAGGCACTTGGCAGCAGAAGCGGAGCATGCAGGAACATCAAATACCCTTTTAAACGAAGCCACAAACTCAGGGTAGCACAAAACAACAGGTTTTTGTGTCTCGCATAGAGGGTTTGCCCAGGCCAAGGCTCTCTCAGAAAGCAAAGATATCACGAAACCTACTTTGCTTCTGTCCGTGGGAAACGCCTGAGGCAGCATCCCAAAGTATATCTCAACCTGGTTGAGAAACCCTCTGCATTGGACTGGATCGTCCCCAAATTGCTGGGGAAGCGGAACCTCTTATAGAGGTAACACTCAAGACGGGTGCCTGCACAGAGACTAGCGCAGCAGCAGGGTCGGCCTGCAACATAGGTTGTACCGGGGCGGCCACAGTGGGAGTTTTCCCAGGTGAGACGTGTGACTCTGGAGCTTTTGTAACGCCATGGCGAACTGATCCATGCGGTGATCCAGTTCATTCAATCTGGAAAAAATATTACCAACAAGTGGATTGACTACCTCTTCTGAATTCATAGGCTTTGCCTACTGTCAGAAACCATGAAATCAGGCCAAGACAGAAGTACAGTTAAATCACACTTATTAATAATAATAATAAAAGTAAACCGAACAAACGTAGTCAAAACATAGCCAGAGTTCAGTAACCGGAACGGATAGTCAGCCGAGCCAGAAGTCAGGGATCAATGTAGTGGAACAGCAAGCAGGATCTGGAGCCAGAAGGGATGTCAGCAAAGCCAGTCTTTAAACAGGAACGCAGGAGATGTTTTTTGTGATGTTGACCAAGGCGAAGGCAGAGACCCTCTGGACTGGATGGCTTAAGTAGGCAGGACTGACAAGCAGGATATGAGTAACTGTGGAGAGAAATGGGAGCTAGCAATTAGCCGACAGCTGAGCAGCCAGCTCAGAGAAGGAAGGGCTGAGCCCAGCCCTGACAAGCTGTCCTTCGGCTGTAGCGTGGGCGTGAAGGGGTTAGAATACACAGTGCTCTACTTGTGCAATCTTCCACCATTCCATCATGCACAAAAGGGGAACAAGGAGAGAGAGAGAGGAGAAAAGCTTCAGGTCATCAGTCAAAGACACAGACTCAAAGCCAAGCAAACGTAGTGACGTACAAGACGTACAAGGAGCCGATAAAAAGGAAGTTTAATAGTCGTGCGCCACCCTTTGGGCTCCTCCTCATAATCTTGTGTTTATCTTGTGTTAGTAGAAGTTTGGCAAATGACGATTTGCGCTTTTCAGCCTCATGCTTTTCAGTTAGTTTTTGCTTTTCAGATTGTGCTTGTCGGTTTGTATCTGTTTTTCAGTGCGTGCTTGTCAGGTCATATGTTTTTCAGTGCGTTCTATTTATAGTTTGCTATTGAGTTTCAGTGCGTGCTTGTCTGGACATTTCTGATTTTCAGGTCGTGCTTGTCAGGTCCTTTCTGATTTTCAGTGCATTCTGTCAGTTCGTTCTGAGCAGCCATTCGTTTACTAGCCATGTTGCGTTCTCGTCTGAGAGATCGTGCTGTTGTTGAGCTTGGAGTTATTGCTTTGACCCAAGTCCAGTTCATGAACAGATGGAGGAGGAGTTCTTGGACCAAGAATTGGTTGCTTAATCGTGACCAACTCTGTCATATGCCTTTGCTGTGGGAGCTCCAGGAGAATAATCCTGATGATTTCAGGAATTATCTCCAGATGACGGACCCCGTCTTTCACCATCTACCTGGAGAAGTCTCCAGGACCTCAAGTTCACGGCTGGGATCTCCCCCCAGGCTCTGTGAATCATTATTCCAGAGACCTGTTCTGCCATCATTCCAAGTCCTGCAGAAGGACTATATTCGGGTAAGTTTTATCCTAACATCACATATTATGTATTTAATATTTGCATTGTATTGCATGTATTGTATTCATTTCTTCATTCCATGATTATCATGATTGTAATATGCTGTGAATGTCCTCATTGTCCTCATGCATGGTAAGCTTTTAATGCTCCTTTTTTTGTCCTTCATGCATATTTGCCTTCACTAACCTCCCCAGCATGCTATCCTGGGCCCATACACACCTAGTAATTTAACAATGTATTTTGTCAGCTCCATTGTAGTCTTTACCCTAACACACCCTAAACACCCCCCTAAATGTGTTCAAATGTTATTGTTGTCCTTAAATTCAGACAGAGTGCAAGAGGCTTTTTTTGGGGGCCCAAACTCATTTGGACCCCCCCACTGCTAAGTCACCCGATACCAATACTCTATCTGCTGACTTTGCCAAACCCATACACACTATACCTACCGCTTTTGTGGTCATATTTTTGGATGAATTCACCAAAGCATGTAGTGCAAGTGCCTGCCTGAATACTTTTAAATGGTACTGTTTAAAGTTTTGTTCTCCTATTATCTTTATATGTAATTGCAGAATGTAATAATGTGCTGCAATTTGGACTTTCCCAATTTGTGGTGGTGCTATCGATGGGAAGCACGTAAGGATTGTCCCACCACCCAACTCGGGGTCATACTACTATAATTATAAGGGGTTAGTAGTATAGTGATGTTGGCGGTGGTGACGGGCAATTATGAATTCATCTACCTGGATGTTGGGAAGGACGGCCGTAACTCTGACGGGGGAGTGATCGCCCAAACAGAGTTTTACAGGCATCTACAAAATGGCAACTTGGGGTTGCCACCTCCGGAGGAGAATGTTGAGGGCCTCAATTTTGTGTTTGTTGCAGATGAGGTCTTTGCTCTGGGGGAACATCTGATGAGGCCGTTCCCCATGAGGAACATGACCCCAGAGCAGAGGGTTTTTAATACCGAAATACGGGAGAAATCTTGCGAGCCACAATAATCCTATACCTTACCAGAGAACAAACTAAATAAATGTAAATGCTCAGCTGCAAACGCAAATCACGTATTCATGGCCGTGCGGTAAAAATAAATAGAAATAATAGCGTTGCGCTAAAGTATGTATCTATGTAAACATTCACCCAATTGGTATCATATGCAAAAATGCTATGTGCATGTGATTCAGATCCGAAATCAATTCCGTATGTCCCAAAAAATTTTTTTTAAACTAGATGCCACATATATTAAATCCAAAGTGCAACATGCTATGCGTGTAAATAAGTATGATGCTCACTTATTGATTCTAAAAAAACAACCCTGCAAAGATCAATGTATAAGGAAAGTGCACCAAAGTGCCCTACGTATTAAATCCAAAAGTGCAATGTGCAAATAATAAACTCTGCATAACCTCTATATATATATATATATATATATATATATATATATATATACTATACCCACATTTATGATGCTATACCTATCGCTTTTGTGGTCATATTTATGGATGAATTCACCAAGCATTTAGTGCAAGTGCCTGCCTGAATACTTTCAAATGGTACTGTTTAAAGTTTTGTTCTCCCATTATCTTGATAGGTAATTGCAGAATGTAAAAATGTGCTTAATTTGGACAGTGTGTATTCATATTTTTGGATTATGACACTTCTTACCTGTCCAGTGGGCTGCCAATAGTGTAAGGAGGGGCTGGCCAAAGTAACACACATTATTTATGCATTCAGCTCTCAATGAAGTAGAAAGGGTTACCTGTCCAAAACATCCACCCACCCCCCACCATAAAATTTTTCCAATGGGCCACCAGAGGGGGTAAGGAATCTGATAAGTTGACCTTATACTTTTGTCTTTAAATACTCATTTCAATAAATGTTATACTCATGTTGGCCAAGAATGTTTGTGTATAATCTGCTTGCAATGTTATGTGCAAAAGTTCTAATTATTTTTTTCTTGTTTGACTCCACAGTTTCCTTCCAACCCACAGGAATGGCAGACTGTCCCAGTTTCTCCACCAGTGGGACTTTCCCAATTGTGGTGGTGCTATCTATGGGAAGCATGTAAGGATCGTTCCACCACCCAACTCGGGGTTGTACTACTATAATTATAAGGGGTTTAGTAGTATAGTGATGTTGGCGGTGGTGACGGGCAATTTTGAATTCATCTACTTGGATGTTGGGAAGAACGGCCATAACTCTGACGGGGGAGTGATCGCCCAGACGGAGTTTTACTGGCATCTACAAAATGGCACCTTGGGGTTGCCACCTCCAGAGGAGAATGTTGAGGGCCTTAATTTCGTGTTTGTTGCAGATGAGGTCTTTGCTCTGGGGGAACATCTGATGAGGCCGTTCTCCATGAGGAACATGACCCCAGAGCAGAGGGTTTTTAATTACCAGCTGGTACGTGCTGCATTCTGCACAACTACCTTCGAAAGAATGCAGCCAGCTATCTGGCCTCAGTTGCAACTGAGGCCGACTTTTCATCAGAACCTGCAGCAATGACGGTGCTCGAAAGTGGCCGTCCTGGCTTGCCCCCCCAAAGCGCCCATGAGGTCAGGCAAAAATATGTTCATGGGTAGGGGGCAATTGCTTTACAACAAAATCTTGCGGATGTGCAATAACATTTTTTTGGAAAAACTAAACTCATATTTCATTTGAATTACTGTTTTTGTTTCTTATCTGTCTCCTAGGTTCTCAAATGGCCTTTTAATTTTGCCCATTTTCTTCAATAGTGCAAATGTAACTTATTTGATACACGAGGTGACAATCTCTTCTTCAGCTAACTATTATGTTGTGCTGTGGGTCTGCTACTCACACACAATGTTATTGTTGTAATGTATGTAATGCATTAATTATAATAATATTCATCCTTTTCAACTCCATGAATTAATTGCTTGGAGTCCCTAAAATGGCCTGATTTTGGCACATTTTACAGCACAATGGGGTTATTTACTAAAGGCAAATCCACTTTGCACTACAAGTGCACTGCAAGTGCACTTGAAAACCTGCATCTGCCAAAAACGGCGAATTAGTGATCGAACCATCAATGTTTAAAACGAACGATTCCTGTGTCCACAAATCTCAAACTTGGCATTTTAAACTGTACAACAGTAAAGAAAGGCACATGGACCAGCACGATTGTACTAAAAATAATAGGAACACACAACAAATACTTTTTTGCAGCACTTTCCTGATCTTTCTATACTGATCTTGCTCCCTCAATTTCAGGTGTGACCAGCATTTCCTCAATTGATCCTTGGATTGTTGTACCCCAAATTTCCTGTGCAAACTTCTCACATCTTTAGCCATGATCTTGGCCTTTCTCACATTAGGGTTTCTGTACAGCCATGATTCCCATCAAAGTCTGTCCTCTTTAAGATGTCCACCATCTCCACCATCTCTTCAAAGGACATATTTGAGGCCTTATATCTCCTCCTCCTGGATCTTGAACTGCCTTGCTCCGGGCTTACGTCATTGCTGATAACAGCAATGTCTCCACCATGTGCTCTCCCACTGCTCGGAAAGAGAAGAGGTGGGGAATACACTAGAAAGGACAGGGGCGGAGTTTCACACATGCGCAGTGTATATAAAGCATAACACGCGGGCGATGTAACCAACATACATACGATCTGTGAGTGGATGATGGAGGATCGTTATCGCCGATTGTTTAAACGAAGGTACAATTGTAAATTGGGGCATCAGTGGTTAGTGGCCTATACTGCTTATAGATTGAGGCCTATATTGGGACAAGATTATGAGAGTTTAGCCTAACATTAGGGTTTGTCTTGTGTTGTGTCTTGCAGATAAAATGGTTGATAAATTTACGGTCCCAGATTTCCTGCCTGACTTTATCGAAAAATACTGGGAGCTGCCATGTGTCTGGCAAGTAAAATGCAAGGACTATTAAAACAAGATAAAGAAGAAGGCAGCGATGGAGAAACTGTTGGAATTAGTGAAGCCTGTGTATCCGACGCCAGACATCAACTATTTGAAGCTCAAAATTGGTAGCCTGAGGAGCACATATAATAGGGAGCGCAAGAAAGTCCAGGATTCCCAGAGATCCGGAGCAGCAGCAGACATTTTTAGTCCCCAGGCTGTGGTACTACCACAGCCTGCATTTTTTGTCCGACCAGACGGAACCCAGGCCATCTCTCTCAACACTTCCTTCAACATCAGATGAGGCTCCTGAGGTCTAACCTGGGCCTTCCACCCAGGAAGAAGATGTCGAGGAGCCCAGGTATAGCATTGTTAAAAAAAAAGAATAAATGTTTGTCAGGGGACATTCTCTTCGTCTTTATAAAGAAGAAGAGAATGCGCTGCATTGAGAGATTTTATAATTTGCCGCGTCACAAATGTGATATCTCCATTATGAACGCTAGTTTTACAAGACCGAGCGCTTCTGGCTCGTCCTTGATTCCGGGCATGCGTTGTTTGTACTTTGGACTTTTGTCCGACGGATATGTGTACACACGATCGGAAAGTCTGACAACACACATTTGTTGGCGGAAAATTTGAGAAGATGCTAGCCAACATTTGTTGGCGGAAAGTCCGACAACAAATGTCCGATAGATAAACATGTATTAGTGAATGGCTTCACTTTATACATGTGCAAAAATGTCTCAGAAAAAAAATTATTAATATATTTATGATTGCTCAAAAAAAGATATCATGAAAAGTTCAAAACAGTTCCAAAATTCTTATTAGATGATTCCACTCCAACACCATGTGAGAAATAAAATCTGTGTTCCAAATAATATTTGTGACTTTTCACCCAAAGTGACAACAAATTGCGCTTACCAGATGGCCCTGGCCAGCAAGTGACCTTAAGGCATGAAGTATCTCCTCGAATCCTAGAAACCATTCAATGATCTTTTTCTAATCGATCGTTCACATGTATGGTGAACTTGGTCGAATGAGCCCGGGAACAGCAGATCAAATATTATCTATCCTCTGCTCAAATCTCCCACATCTGAAAATCAAGCTCCGCCAAAAAGAGCCAGGGAAGGCAGATATAGTGTAGTATCCTTTGTTTATTGTTAAAAAAATTAGACTTACAATATTTCCAGCAGGGGAGTGCATCAATATATCAGAAACACCTAGTGCGGTGGAAGTCTGTTCAGACAGCGCTATCTGACCAGCGGTGTATGCTGTGTATTAGGCAACCCCCCCAGCGGAAGTGATGTAGAGTGCATGTCAGACCTAGCTTCTATGCATTTTCGTGTTCCAGCATGCCTCATCAGGAAGATATGAGATCTCGATCCCTATAACTCTTCTTTTTTCTTTCTTGTGGCTTAGAGTGAAGTTTCATTCACCCTGACAATCGGAAAGTGCATAATAATACATTACTTTGCAATTTGTGGCATCTTATGGGTGCAGTATGTCTTGTCTTTTGTTTTTCCTTCCAAATTGCCTCATGTCCTGTTAATATGTGTGAAGGTTATATGTCTACATGTTGTCTTCCTAGACTTTAAGTACTTACAAACCCAAGTTTTCCTACAACTTTTTTTCTTTCAGAGTACAGATATGTGGGTGTGTCTGTGCATTTTTGACTGTACTTACTGTTGATGGACTCACTATGTCTGCTGGAAGGTGGTTCCAAGCATCCACAACAAATGTAGTCATTGGAAACCTCTCAGAGAGGTAGAGTGTCATTAATGGTTTTTGAGTTAGTTTTGTATTTTAGGGCAAATACACAAACATCAATGGATAATCCAGAGAAGACCTAGACTTGGCAAAATACTGTGAAGTACAGAGGACCTTAAAGCATAGTTTTATGTTTGCTTTAAGGAGAAGCCTTGAATGGAATGAATTGCAGTCAGGCCTAACTAAATTCTAAAATATATATATGTTTTTGGTAGTCTGTTTCATTTAACAGAGTTTCTGTCCTCTCTCTAATACAACTTCTTGTGGCCTGCTTGACTTGATTGATCTTGACTGAGAATCAATTAATATGTTGATCACTACCGAGAGAGGGCATTGCCTTTTGTATACCTGCAATGTTTGAAGGCAGTTTCAATTGTTTTTTTTTTGTATAACAAAATACAAATGCAATGCTCTTTAACAATTTAAATGGTATCGCAAATCTCAGGTTGAGGCAACATTAAATCTGTCTTTTTTCTTTTTTTTTCTTTTGGTTTAATTTTTTTTCTTTCCTTTTTCTTTTAATGGTAACTATTTTTCTTTCGTTCCGATATCACCTTTATTTTTTGGAGACTTTTGAGTTTGGTTTTGCTATGGTGATATAAAAAAAAAGAGGGGAGTATGGGGAATATTATATGGACAACATTTAAAACAGTTAAAAATGTTGATATAAAACATTAAAGGGGGATTTTGGGGATTGGGCCAAGTTCCAATAGTTCTGTTTTTTTTTTCTTTCGACATTGGATAATTGTTTTATATAAGTTTATGTCATTGTAGCTATTACCAACTATGACAATAGTAACAGTAACACCAGGGTTTAGCAACAGTCATGTGACTATTTTCTTTGTATATGTGACACACAATCCTCTCTACAGTCCTAATATGTGACAGTCATCATATGTGGCCATCGGTCAATTATTATTTTTTTTGGTCAGTTTTCTTTTTTGTGCCATAACTAAGTTCAAAGAGCATTGCTTGAATATCATGTAGATATATTGGGACTTGTGAGACTCATAGTGATTGGCAAATAGTAGGGAGTATAGTACAATTTTACTTAAGACTGGTTTAGTTTGATTGTTCCTAAAGCCACAAGTAACTGGTGACATCACACTTATCCATATTCTGAAATAAAGTTATTTTGTCTGCTTAGTTGACACTGCCTAATCTGCACTGAGACCTCTTAGTTATGACCTCTTCTTAGCCCGCTAAAGGTAGAACTCGTACAGTAGCTACATACGGTAGCCAAGGACGGAGCTATATGCACACATGTTTGGCAACAGACAAGGTTTTAGCCCATCAGGGTTGGTATAACTGAACACAGTTTCAGTAAAAGGAGTTAGTGGTGAGTTGCAATGACATCAAGATCCCCCTGGACCCCTGAAGGGTCATACACACACATCATTATGGTATGCAGTAGAAGGCGGGGCAGAGTTACTTGTAGGCATATGACAATGGAGGAAGAAAGATGGGGGATGAAAATCAGACACCCTGGTTGAAGGGCGTAACCATTCATACACATGTCACTGGGAAAGGGTCTCATTATTATGTCACAGTATATCTATAACAATTCTAATCAAAGGTCCCTAATACTCAGAATGACAAGATAAGCATTAATTTGAAGGCTTATGTCTTAAAAGTACTCATGTTTTTCTTTCTCTACCTTTGTCCACATTATTAATGTATAATCTCAGAAAGCCAGGAAAGCTGGTCCAAAGGCCATTACTGTATGCTGTATCCAATTGGAATCACCATGGAAGGCTGTCCCAGAAGCAAGGGCAACATGACCAGATTGGCATTATGGACTTTCATACTATTATTATTGGACTGTTGAGAACAAGGATCCTCATTTTTGTTTGTTCTGCTTTGTGTTTTTTTTTTTTTTGGTGTTCTGTCTCTTATGATTTTTATTATGGACTTATTACATCCAGAACAACTGTCAAAAACCAATACTGGGATCCAGAAATGTGGACTGTAGAGATGGAGAGTTTAAAAGTTTTTTTTTCCCTCAGTTTTTTTTTTTTGTTTCAGAAGGCAAAGCCAAAAGTTCCAAATATTAAAGGAGATTAACAGTATTTTAGGTGTGGCCGAGTCTCATATTCTCAACTGGCCACAAGGGGCCATCTGTTGCCTTATGAGTTTATGTGAAATCTCCGTTAATAGCTGTAAAATATTTTAATTATGAATATATTTAATTTAGCTTGTATCTATGTAGGGCGTAACATATTATCTTTACAGAATTTTACAGACAATTTGGTGCCTAGGCTTGTGTATCTAAACAATGGGACCCAAACCTCATTGTTCTACACATATTCACTTCAAAGCGTCCCATGTTTGGATATGCAATGAAGGGAGGCCAACCCGCAATCAATACTTAACTTCCCGGGAAAAGGTCAAGTTAATCTCCTGAATAGTCACAAGGATTTGCATTAAAGGGGGCTAACTTATGCAAAGTATAGGGATTGGAGATGTAGCCAGTCCTTAACCAGGAATAGGGAAGCCCACCTATCAGAGCCACGCCATGCCAACCAATGAGGCATCAGCCTGTAATGATATACACAGACTAGATGGGAGGGAAACACACACAGAGCAGTCTTGTGAATGGAACCGCTTATAGGGAATGGTAAATATGGGAAATCTCCCTTATACTTGTATCTAAATATGTTGGTCTTATGTATTTTCTGTCCTACTGTTTGTACATTCATGTTTTAAGGAATATACTCTGTATACCTTCATGTAATCCATGATTTTTACCCTTTTTTACCCTTTTCCTGTACAATTAGATAGATTGCTGTGTATTAGTCTAGGCCTACTTTACTATATACCAATAAATTTGTTATTGTGTTAAAGCTTTCACTCATGGTCAAAGAACTCTCATTTAACCCCAATCATATCTGAGCGATATATATACCCGTATAGTATACGAGTAATACTGTCTAAGTCAGGACTCGACAAGCCGTTGGGGGAGGCCCCAGCGATTAGATCGCACGGTGCCACATGTGCCAATTCCACAATCAAAACGGTGACTTAAAAGTGGCACGCTTGTGTAATAATTGTCCACGTACAAGTGGTACCCCTTTCCGAATAAGGGTGACACCAAGTCCCACACAATCTTACAAGCGCTCCCTGTGTAGTCTGGGCAGTTCTCGGGCTCCACGTGACTATCTGTTCCCTCGTAAACCATAAAACTATATGTATAGCCTGTTGCCCTATCACAGAGCTTATACATCTTGACCCCATATCTGACACGCATGCTGGGAAGATACTGTTTGATAGACAAGTGGCCAGAAAGCCTAATCAGGGTCTCGTCAATGCAGACAACTTGATCGGGAGTAAACAAGGCTGCAAACTGTTAGTTGAAGTGGTTTACGAGGGGCCAAATTTTTTGGAGCCAATCGTATCCAGGGTCACCACGACAGACTCTACTTGTGCTAGCCACCTCACCAGCTGAACTGCACTAATGGGACTCGCAAGGTCACCAAGTGTTACTGCAGTGCTGGATGTACGACCAGGATGTACTAGGCCGCTGGTGCTTGCTAGTTCACCAGAAGGATGAGCGGCACTAGTACTGGCTCTCTGCTCCATACGAGAGCCCTGCAGTTCTTGCACCTCAACAACAGCAGGAGCACAGGGTCGGGTACGCCTGACCTTGGCAGGGACCACTACTCTGTCGTCAGAGCTATCTGTCAGGGTGCCGCTGCTGTCTACAGGTTCATATTCTGAGTCTGAATCTGACAGATGGGTGACTTCCTCTTCACTCTCTTCTGTCAGGCTCAGAAACGTGTAGGCCTCTTCACTAGTGTACCTTCAACTGGACATTTTGGCCTCTAAATTTACTGGTACAACTAGTAAAACTCACAGGAAAAAAAGAGCACTTCAAACGCTACCAAAAAAACTGTTATGCCGCGTACACACGGTCGGACTTTTCAGCTACAAAAGTCGGACAGCCTGTCCGACATACTTCCGGCGTACCTTCGGCGGACTTGCGGCAGACTTTCTTACGAACGGACTTGCCTACACACGACCACACAAAAGTACGACAGCTTAGTACGCGGTGACGTACACCAAGTCCGACGAGACTATAAAACGGAAGTTCAATAGCCCGTACGACACCCTTTGGGCTCCTTCTGCTAATCTCGTGTTTATCTCGTGTTAGTAGAAGTTTGGTGAGAGACGATTCGCGCTTGTGAGACTCGTATTTTTCAGTTCGTTTTAACTGTTGTTCAGTCTGTGCTTGTGAGGTTTGTATCTGCTTTTCAGTGCGTTTGGTCAGTTGGCATTGAGAAATCTTTGTTTTATTGGCCGCTCGTTCCTGATTTTCAGGTCGTTCTTCACAGGCCTTGCTGTTCTTCAGTGCGTTCTGTTTAGTGCGTTCTGACCAGCCGACCGTTTTGAAACCATATTACCTGTACGTACTCGTCGTCGAGCTCGTGCATTGTATGTGTTTGGTGCTGTAGTTTATTCTTCAGCCCAAGACCAGTCCATGAACAGGGCGAGGAGGAGTTCATGGACCAAGAATTGGTTGCTCCAGCGTGACCAGTTCTGTCACATGCCATTGCTCCGTGAGATCCGTGAGAATAATCCTGAGGATTTCAGGAACTTTCTCCGGATGACGGACCCCGTTTTTGACCGTTTGGTGGCTTTGCTGACCCCCTATATCAGCAGGCAGGATACCTGCATGAGGCAAGCCATCACTCCGGAGCAGAGGCTGGTCGCTACCTTGCGGTATTTGGCCACAGGGAGAAGCCTGCAGGACCTTAAGTTCTCGACAGGCATCTCCCCCCAGGCTCTGGGGATCATTATCCCAGAGACCTGTTCTGCCATCATCCAGGTCCTGCAGAAGGACTATATTAAGGTAAGATATTTTGCTTTTATTAGCATCACATGTTCTTTTATGTAATCTTTGATAATGTAATGTATTTCTTGCTTCAAACACTACTTACCATCATTGCAATATAGTGTGAATGTCCCCTTTTTATCCTCACACATGCTGGATTTTTTTCCTGTTATTTTTTGTCATGCATGTATATTTTCCTTCAATAACCTCCCCAGCATGCAGTGATGGCAACATATCCACCTAGTCTACTCATTTTGAATGTATTTTGTTTGAGTGTATTTAGTGTGCTGCTAATTAGCAATTAGCTAGATTTCCCAACCCCCCCACCTAAACTCACTCCAAATAGTGTGCTGCTAATTAGCAATTAGCTAGATTTCCCAACCCCCCCCCACACCTAAACTCACTCCAAATAGTGTGCTGCTAATTAGCAATTAGCTAGATTTCCCAACCCCCCCCCCCCCCACCTAAACTCACTCCAAATAGTGTGCTGCTAATTAGCAATTAGATAGATTTCCCAACCCCCCCCCCCACCTAAACTCACTCCAAATAGTGTGCTGCTTATTAGCAATTAGCTAGATTTCCCACCCCCCCCCCACCTAAACTCACTCCAAATAGTGTGCTGCTAATTAGCAATTAGCTAGATTTCACAACCCCCCCCCCACCTAAACTCACTCCAAATAGTGTGCTGCTAATTAGCAATTAGCTAGATTTCCCAACCCCCCCCCCACCTAAACTCACTCCAAATAGTGTGCTGCTAATTAGCAATTAGCTAGATTTCACCCCCTCCCCCCCCCCCACCCTCGTAAAAATTTGCTTGAATGTTCTGTGGTGTTGATTTGTCTAAAGCAAATATATGTTGCACTTTGCAAAATGCATGTGCACTCTACAAGTGCATTTGTTCCAGTGCTTTAGTAAATGAGCAGAAGCTCTGCTGATTTCCATCATCAAATCATATGCAAGCCTCAAAGTGTTTTCATTAATTGCCCTTGCATGTGATTGTGTACTCCTTGCAACATGAATGCCTTTTTACATTACCTCATTTACTGTAAGCTGGTTAGCAACTGCAACTGCAGAGTGCGACAACTGCAGTCTTGTAGCCTTTTTAGTCCCTAAATTCCTGCGTGTCCTAAAAGTAATCTATTTTACGGATTTCACAACCCCCTAAAATGTAATCAATGTTCCATCAGAGGGGGTGAGCAATCTGATAAGTGTGCCTTTCCATATTAGTTTTTCCTGAAGAATTAAATTATTTAATGTTATACTGATGCTGGGGAATAATGTTTTTAATTGTCTAATTTTATTGCAATGTTAGCTTCCAAATTAATTGATTTTGGTTTTCTTGTTTGATTCCCCAGTTTCCTTCAACGCCACAGGAATGGCAGACTGTGGCATCCCATTTTGCCAGCCGTTGGGACTTTCCCAATTGTGGAGGGGCTATAGATGGGAAACATGTCCACATTGTGCCACCACCCCATTCGGGGTCATACTATTTCAATTATAAGGGGTTCCACAGTATTGTTTTAATGGCGGTGGTGTCGGCACACTATGAATTTTTATATGTGGACGTGGGGAAGAATGGCCGGATGTCGGATGGAGGAGTATTTGCCCAGACGGAGTTCTGCCAGCGTCTCCAGAGTGGTGGCCTGGGATTGCCACCTGATGCGGATAATGTGGAAGGACTCCCCTTTGTCTTCATTGCCGATGAAGCCTTCGCTCTGAGCAAGCACCTCATGAGGCCATTCCCCCAAAGAACCCTCACCCCGGAGAGGAGGGTTTTTAATTTCCGGCTGGCCAGAGCTAGAAGAGTGGTTGAGAATGCGTTTGGAATTCTGGCCAGCCGGTTCCGCCTGTTTCAAACAGCCATTAATTTGGCGGAATACAAACTTAATTTTATCATTTTATCGTGCTGCATTCTGCACAACTTTTTAAACAAACATTCTCAGAATTATATAGGCACAGTTGGGCCTGAGGCCGGACTTATAGATGACAACCTTACGGGCCTGGATAATGTCCGTACTGGCTTGGCCCCCCAAAGTGCCCGTCAAGTTAGACAGCAATATGTTAATTATTTTATGGGTAGGGGGGCCATTGCAATGGGCCATGATATTTAATTTTTTACAATAAAAAAAATATGGATGAAATCTTGAATTATATTTATTGCTTGCCTTTCTTTTGGGCTTTCTCCTAGGTTATGGTCGAGCAGTTGTAGTGCCAACTGTATTTTCATTTTAAATGTCTAAATAAAAGCTCCATTGCCACTGTAAACAACTTTTTGACAATTATAACCAAACTGATACTGAGCATTGAAATAACAAACCACACATTTATTTAATTCCTATAAGGAGATGTTTTTATTAATGGTTGTTATGCATTCAGTTCTGCATTTAGTATAAAATGTTCATAGACAAAAATATAATGATATCTTAATAATTTCGAAAAATATAATTATATTTAAATATTTATACATAATCCACAAAAAAATATTTTTGGCTTTTTGATTTTCGCAAACAGGCTTTTTTTTTTTTTTTTTTATTTTTTTTTTTTTTTAAATCAAGTTTTTTATTTTTTTTTTTTTTTTTTTCAAATAAAGTTTTTTTTTTATTTTGGTTTTAAAATCAATTTTTTTTTTTTTTTTTAAATCAATTTTTTTTTTTTGGGGGGGTTTTAAAATCAATTTTTTTTTTTTTGGTTTTAAAATCAATTTTTTTTTTTTTTGGGTTTTAAAATCAATTTTTTTTTTTTTTTTTTTTTTTTTTTTACATCAAGTTTTTTTTTTTTTCGGTTTTTGAGAAAATCAATATTTTGTTTTTTTTTGGTTTTAAAATCAATTTTGTATTTTTTTTTTTTTAATCAATTTTTTTTTTTGTGTTTTTGAGAAAATCAATATTTTTTTTTTTTTTGTTTTAAAATCAATTTTTTATTTTTTTTTGTTTTAAAATCAATTTTTTTTTTTTGTTGTTTTTTTGAAAATCAAGTTTTATTTTTTTGTGGATTTTTTATGTATTTTCGAGAAACAGCCCTCCTTTTTTAAATTAGGTTAAACAGCCATTTATGTTCAGCCAAAAAAATAAAGAGAAGGCCCAGAATGGGGTCAGCAAAACAGGAAATGAAGGACATGATCGATGTTTTGGGGTTTCAAAAAGGGCATTTAGATTCGACCCAAAACATCAATCATGTCCTTCATTTCCTGCTGCATACGATCCAGCCGATTCCGCATTTCATCCATGTCCTTATTCCAGGCCATTATTTGACCAATTAGCCGTTGGGCACTTTCTGAAGTGAAATAGTCACTTTGTGTACCTAAAGTGGAATGAAACCAAAAAATGTATTTAGAAATATGCACACATACATAGTTTACCTTACCATAATAAAGCTGTTGTCTCAGACACTGACCTGGTGGGGTGCCCATGTAGCCTAATTCCTCCACATCCTCGGGGGTGGCACTGTTGCTTGAATCAAGCACAACCAGATCCCCTAAAATAGAGTAGAAAAATTACATTAAACAAAAGGCAGCCATGCATAGATTACCGTAAGCTGGTGTGTCAGACACTCACCTGGTGGGGTGCCCATGTCGCCCACCTCTCCTTCCTCCACATCCTCAGTGGGGCTTGGGCTGATTTCCCAATCATGTTTGGCTTGGGGTGGACTGTCTTCTTGTTGGCTGAGTGATTTTTCCCCTATGTGAAACAAAAAATTATTAATCTACTTAGCACACAGATATTTTAGTACATAGTCATTTTCTAACATTTGTAGTGAAGTGGTTTGTGTAGAGTTCCTATTTTACCTCAATATTTAAAATTATAAAGACATATCGGATAGATAGATATCTAGATATCAATATCTCAAAATATAGTTAATAATCTTTTGATCTCTCTCTCTCTCTCTCTCTCTATATCTGGAACAAAATCTATAAATATCTAACTAAATGTAAATAAAAAAAGATAACTTAAAATATTCCAAAAGAATGTTTTACATTTCTATATCTATCTATCTATCTATCTATCTATCTATCTATCTATCTATCTATCTATCTATCTATCTATCTATATCTATATCTATATTTTTTGTTTTTATATATATATATATATATAAAATATATATATATATATATAAATATATAAAAATATATATATAAAAAAAATATATATATATATATATATATATATATATATATATATATATATATAAAAATATATATATATATATATATATTTATATATATATATATATATATATATTTTTATATATATATATATTTTTATATATATATATATATATATATATATATATATTTTTTTATATATATATTTTTTTATATATATATATATATATATATATATATATATATATATATATATATATATATATATATATATATATATATTTAGATAGATCTATCTATAGATATGTAACGAGGTTTTGTAAAAGATCGTTTGAAACGATGAACAAAAAAAATCGTATAGGAAGGAAAAGCACATGGAGCAGTATACAAGGTAATAAACACAAGAGAAAAACACGACAAGTACTTACTTTTTTTAAGCACTTTCCGGATCCGTCTATATTGATCCGGCTCCCTGAGTTTCAGGTCAGACCATCTTTTGCGAAGTTGATCTCGGGAGCGCTGTACCCCAAAAGAAGCCTGCAAAGTGTCCACGACCTTCGCCATTATTTTGGCCTTGCGCAAATTTGGCCGTGCGTACGGCCAATACTTCCCATCATAGTCATCTTTGTGAAGAATGGCCACCATCTCCACCATTTCTTTAAAACTCATATTGGAGGCCTTAAATCTAGGCCTCACAGATTTTGTGGACGTTCCAGTCTCCGGGCTTTTTCCACTACCTGAGGACATGTCAGGTGTCTCTGCCATTATTTACCCCACTACGCGCCGTAACTAAAAATGGGCGGAGAACATGAGTTAAAATCGAACGTCAGGGGCGGGCGACGCAGGCGGAGTTTCACACATGCGTAGTGTATAAAGAGGGGCCTTGCGCACGTGTCGTACGTACGTTCTGTGCGTCAAATTAGGGGGCGGAGAACATGAGTTAATTTCGAACGTCAGGGGCGGGCGACGCAGGCGGAGTTTCACACATGCGTAGTGTATAAAGAGGGGCCTTGCGCACGTGTCGTACGTACGTTCTGTGCGTCGAATTAGGGGGCGGAGAACATGAGTTAATTTCGAACGTCAGGGGCGGGCGACGCAGGCGGAGTTTCACACATGCGTAGTGTATAAAGAGGGGCCTTGCGCACGTGTCGTACGTACGTTCTGTGCGTAGGTGATAGTGGACCAGGACGTTACAAAACGAAGGTAATTTTAATTTTTTTTAATTTTTTTTTTGGGGGGGTTTTATGGTCATGACTTTGTAGCAAGCGGCCTATATGGCTTGATAGATTGATGAGGCCTACATAGGGAGAAGATGATGAGGGGTTAGCAGAAACCTATAATAAGTGTTTTTGGTCTTGTGACTTTCTCTTTTCCAGATATAATGAATCCCCTATTTAAGGATCCAGAGTTCCTTACAGCTTTTATTTCGAAATATCGAGAGATGAGGAATTTGTGGGAGGTGAAACACCCTCAGTATTATGCAAAGCATGTGAGGAAGTCAACGCTGGAGAGACTTCTGTCCTTTGTCCAGGCGACCATCCCGGGAGCAACAATGGAGACAGTGCTCAAGAAAATTGGGGTCTTGAGGAACATGTATAAGAGGGAGCATAGGAAGATCCAGGAATCAAGGAGATCAGGAGCATCAGCAGATGATGTTTATGTACCCAGGCTGTGGTACTACAATCAACTCCGTTTTCTTGATGACCAGAATGAAGCCAGGGCATCACTTTCAACCCTTCCCTCCACCCTTCCTTCCACCCTTCCCTCCACCCCAGCAGAGGCTGATGAGGAGCAAGCTGGGTCTTCCATCCTGGATGAACCGGATATGACCATCTGGAGTCAGGTAAATTATTTTAACAAATATTTACTGTACTAATATTAATGATGTTAACTGGATGTTATAATTGTCTAAAATAATTTTGCACTCAAAATTGTGTATACATATCAAATGACAGTAGTGGCTAAATATGTTTGGCACCTGCTTGAAATAATTAGGGTGTCTGATTAGACTCTTTTATTAAAGAGATGTATTCACATTGAATTTGCTAGTCATGAGAAGCAAACTGTGTGTCATTGATGAACCCAAAAAAATATACTAAAACTATTGTCCTTTTTTTATACACAGGATGAGTCCATCCAGAAGGAATGTGTGGAAAGTGGCAGGCAGGAGGAGACCGGGCCCATGGACAGCCTGGAGGAGGCCGGATTCACCATCATCCTGGAGGAGGCTGGGCCCAGTGTCAGGCAGGAGGTGGCTGCTCCCAGTGAGGTGGCTGGGCCAAGTGAGGTGGCTGGGCCCAGTAGGAGCCTGACACAATCCCAAGTGCCTCCCCTCCACCTTCCCAAAAAAAGGGCCAGGAAGGGGATGGTCACACAGGACGCATCCCTGCGCCTCATGCAAGAGGCCACCCGTTTTTTAACGAGCCCCCCCGAAGCGGAAGAATCCTATGGCTGCTACTTAGCCAGCAGGCTTCTTCAGATGGATTGGGAGCAGCGCCTCATTTGTGAGCGACTATTTGGGGAAACAATCCATAAGGGGCTGCAGGGCACGCTAACACAAAACACCCAACTACATGAGGCAGCCCCCCCTCCTCCTCCTCCTCCTCCTCCTCCTCCTCCTCCTCCTGCCACAACTGAAACACCAGAGCCACAGCCTCAAAAGAAGGCTACAGGGAAGGCTGCAGGGAAGGCTGCAGGGCAGCGTGGAGGAAAGGCTGCAGGGAAGAGAAGAAAGTGATGACCTGGGTTCAGTCTGGTCTGACAGAAGACGCAGGCTGTTGTAGGACCACAGTCTGGGGACATCTAGATCATCTGCTGGTGCTGTTGATCTCTGGGATTCTTGGACCAGATTGTGCTCCCTCTTATATGGACTCCGCAAGATCCCAATTTTCTTGTACAACGACTTTTTCCAGCGTTGACTTCCTCTTTATTTTATTTTGACCATGAATAAATAGATCTTTTTTGAGTTTAGCAAAAGACTTTATGTGTTTTCTTTTAAATCATTGATTTTACACACAATGTTAAATTAACAAGGGACAACAATCTCATTGAGTTTGAAAAAAACACACCAAAAATACATTACTAATGTTAATAATGTTCAAGTGGTAAGTCTTGAAAATAAAAAAATCTACATAACCAAAAACGGTGCTTTGGGTTAACTTTATCTAAAAACTAAAAAATAATCACTCGAAAAAAAAAAATAGAATAATGGGTTCTTTGTGGTAACTTTACAAAACTTAAAAAAAAAAATATAAGGGAAAAAGCATTATTAGTATGGAAACATTGTTTTTAAAAAGCATACTATATCATTCATGAGATCAAAGAGAAAAAGAATCCAGAAATCAGTTTGGGAGAACTCTGATTATGAACAGCAAAACACCTTCGTTCTTTAGAACATTCGTAAAGAAGAAATAAAATGCGCTGCATTCAACGATCACAGATTTTACAGCGTGATGAATGTGCTACCTACAATACGAACACTAGTTTTACTAGACCGAGTGCTTCCGTTTAGTTTTTGCTTATGAGCATGCGTCGTTTTTTTGTCCGTAGGACTAGCATACAGACGAGCGGACTTCGGGGTCCGTCGTAGTTACGACGTAAAGATTTGAAGCATGTTTCAAATCTAAAGTACGTCGGATTTGAGGCTAAAAAAGTACGTTGAAAGTCCGGAGAAGCCCACACACGATCGGATTACCAGCCAGCTTTAGTCCGTCAGCGTCCGTTGGACTTTTGTAGCTGAAAAGTCCGACCGTGTGTACGCGGCATTAGTGTTCGCGGGGATCAGGCCTGACTGCTGCAGTTATGTGTTTAGTGTTTTGTAAGTGACAATGATTGATTGATACTGCACTTTGGTGGGCTGGGTTGTGCGAAGGGGCTAAACACAGGTACTAGCAGGTATCAGGGCTGATCCTGCTAATGCTGTGTTTTTGGGAACCCTAAACTATTGGGGATGCTAATATGGTTCTGATCAGATCAAAGATATTGATCCGTTCAGACACTATACTACTAAGGGAGGTGTATGAAGCGTGCGTAGGTGTTAGCAATACTGGCACTAATCTGATGCTGCCTGGGGCGACGCAGACCCTAACTGACACTAAAACCTGACTGATGTCAGCCGACGGGTGACCAGGGGGTTAAACCTTTTATTAGAGGGGGTTTAGGGGGGGTCCCTAGATCTATCTTGGGCTACTATTAAATACAACTGCGGCGGCTGGTGCAAAACTGGTTAAACAGTGCAGCTTATCTTAAACCAATCCCACGAAGAACTGGTTTATGCACCTTCCATAGAGTAAGTGGGAATATGTCAGGGGTGGAGTTATGTATTAGGTATTCCTTAAGAGCAGATTCAATATCTATTTTATATTTCATATTTTGAGATATCATGTGGGATCATGAGCTTTAGGAATCATAGAGGCTATGACAGTAAAAACTGCATTATGATCAGACCATGTGACCGGTATGACCTTAGATGACAAGATCTCAGGAGCAATTCCTATGGTTAAGAAAACATGGTCAATTCGTGAGAACGAATCATGTGGATATGAATAATGTGTATATTTTCACTTGATCGGGTTCAGTTCCCGCCATGAGTCTACTAGATTGTGTTTCACAATGAGTTGTGTAAAGGAGTATTTATTGGGAGTGCTCAATTGGAATAGTGGGGATTTGTCTAAGAAGGGCAGGAGGATCTGGTTTGAATCTCCACATATAATTACTGTGCCTATTTTGTGGGTTTCCACCACCTGCAAAAGATGTGAAAGCAATGATATTGGTCTTTTATTAGGGGCATAATAGGATACTATTGTAACAGCAGAATCCGCTAAATGACCTGTAAGGATCAAGTATCTACCCTCTTGGTCCTCAATCTCTTTTAAAGTTGTGAAAGGCGTATAGCGATGGAAGGTATTAAGTACACCACGCTGTTTGGTTGCAGCGTAGGCTATAAATACCTGTGGATATAGTGCACTAAAGAATTTAGGAGTGGATTAAGTTGTAAAATGTGTTTCTTGAAGGCATAATACAGTGGGGACGGAAAGTATTCAGACCCCCTAAATTTTTCACTCTTCGTTATATTGCAGCCATTTGCTAAAATCATTTAAGTTCATTTTTTTTCCTCATTAATGTACACACAGCACCCCATATTGACAGAAAAACACAGAATTGTTGACATTTTTGCATATTTATTAAAAAAGAAAAACTGAAATATCACATTTCAAGGCACAGATCTGGCCAAGGTTACAAAAAAAATTATGCTACACTTAAGGTACCTAAGAGCACAGTGGCCTCCATAATCCTTAAATGGAAGACAGTTGGGACAACCAGAACCCTTCCTAGAGCTGGCCGTCCGGCCAAACTGAGCTATCAGGGGAGAAGAGCCTTGGTGAGAGAGGTAGAGAAGAACCCAAAGATCACTGTGGCTATGCTCCAGAGATGCAGTCTGGAGATGGGAGAAAGTTGTAGAAAGTCAACCATCATTGCAGCCCTCCACCAGTCGGGGCTTTATGGCAGAGTGGCCCGACGGAAGCCTCTCCTCAGTGCAAGACACATGGAAGCCCGCATGGAGTTTGCTAAAAAAACACCTGAAGGACTCCAAGATGGTGAGAAATAAGTGTCAGGTACTCACCAAGGCCGAGTTGCTGAGAGAGGCTCCCCTTGCAGCTGGGCGCACGACACCCTCTGGAAGTGGCACAGTGGGTATCGGGCACGAAGGAGCACGGGTCACTAGCAGGTAGTAGAATAGCAGGGAGGTTCTTCAAATAGAGGGTGGTCCGTGCTGGGTGGCTGACACCTTACTGGAACTGGCTAGGCAGGAGTCTGGAGAAGAAGACTGGAGCTGGCAGAGGTTGCAGAGAGTCAAACACAAGGCAAAGTCCGAGAGCAGGCCGGGGGTCAAACACGGGTAGTCAAGCAGGCCGGAGATCAGAATACTGGGAACAGGCAGAGACAAAGTCCAAAAGCAGGCCGAAGGTCAAACACGGGTAGTCCAGCAGGCTGTGATCAAACACTGAGAAAAGGCAGAGACCAGTTCAGGAACAGGCCGAGGGTCAAACACAGATGATCAAGCAGGTAGAGAAGTCCAGGGAATAGCCAGAGGTCAATCACAGGAGAGGTTCAAAGCGAGGTCAAGGACAATCCAGGTCACGATAGGCAGGCACAGGTACACAGGTTCAGGAACGGGTCACAGGAGCTGAAAAGACAAACCAGCAACAAACACAGGAAATGGTTGTCTTTATATAGGACCGCCAGTGAGACGTCACGCTGTGCGCGTACACGTTCGTGCTGATGCGCTGCGTCGTGCACCCACGTGAGCTAATCCGTTCGGGACACGCGCTCGTACCCGCCGATCAAGTGATGATACGCGCTGATGAGCAATTCTACCACGCAGGCGCACAGGGAAGCGTCGATACTGGCAGGCCCTGATTCTGCCATTTCCCTGACAATGCCCCTCCAAGGGGCAACCTTCGGATGCCCAACCTAGCCCGGATCTCCTATGGAATTCCCACATTAAGCGAGGAGCATGGATATTGCTAGCAGGCTCCCAAGAATTGTCCTCTGGGGGATATCCTTTCCACTTAACCAAGTACTGTTCCCGTTCCCCCCTCTTTCTGTAGTTTACTATTGTCTCCATTTCGAATTCCTCTTCTCCTTCAACCCTGATTGGTGGAGGAGGTAGTTCTCCTCTTCCTGGGAAAGAGTTGGGGGTGACTGGCTTTAGTAAAGAGGCATGGAACACCGGATGTATCCTATAAGAGTTAGGCAAGGTCAGTTCGAAATCCACAGGGTTTACAACCCTCTTAATTTCAAAAGGGCCAATGAACTTTGGGCCTAGCTTGCGTCATGGGCAAGGTAGTTTGAGATTGATGGCAGATAGCCACACTTTATCTCCAACCTTGAAACTTGGGTTACTTCTTCTTCCTCTGTTGTAGTACTCTTCGTAGCTTCTTTGGGCTTTCTTCAGAGTTTCTTGAATCTGCAAGAAATTTTTTGGATAAATTGTATTCGGTCCTGTACTGCAGGAGTTGAAACTTCAGGAACGGAATCTGGGAGAAAAGAAGGGTGGAAACCATAGTTTGCCCAAAAAGGTGTTTGGTTGATAGCAGAATGTATGGAATTGTTGTAGGCGAACTCTGCGCGCAGTAAAAGAGAGGACCAGTCATCTTGGGAACAGGAACAGAAACACCGGAGGTACTGCTCTAGAGATTGGTTCGTCCTCTCTGTCTGGCCATTGCTTTGTGGATGGTATGCGGAAGAGAGGGATGTCTTGATTTCTAGAGATTTACACATATCCTTCCAGAATGAACTGAATTCCTCTGTCAGATACAATGTTGTGAGGAACGCCATGGAGTCTCACCACTTCTTTTATGAAGATATTTGCAGTTGTTGAAGCAGGAGTGCCTACTAAGGGCAGGAAATGTGCCATCTTTGAAAGGCGGTCAACAACCACTAGGATGGTAGTGAACTTCTCGGAAGGGGGCAGATCTATGATAAAGTCCATAGAGACCTCTGTCCAGGGACGTTCCGGTATCGACAAAGATCTTAAAAGTCCCCATGTCTTGGCGTTGGATCCCTTGTTGCGTTGACAAGTAATGCAAGATTGTATATACTTTTTACAGTCTTGTCTCCAACCCGGCCACCAGAAAGAGCGATTAACTAGTTCGGAGGTCTTCTGTATACCAAAGTCCCCTGCCAGCTTGTGGTCGTGAAAAGTTTGTAAGATCTGAAGTCTTACCGGAGGAGGAACGAATACCTTGTCTTGGGCCCACAGCAGACCTTCTTTCTTTTCCAGGGAGGATACTTCGGGTTCAGTACATTGACTGGAGGCCTGTATAATAGCTGATCTGAGATTGGGCTGAACGAGACTAAGGAAATTGTGAGGGGATAAGATGGTTCCAGGTTCTTCTGTTTCGTTGGTTTCTGGGAACATATGGGAAAGTGCGTCTGCCTTCCCGTTTTTAGAGCCAGGTCGGTAGGTAATATGAAAGTTGAACCTGGAAAAGAACAAGGCCCAACGGACCTGACGAGGTCTAAGATGTTTCGCTGTTCGGAGATACTCCAGGTTACGGTGGTCTGTGAAGATCATGATGGGTTGGGATGCCCCTTCCAACAAATATCTCCATTCTTCCAAGGCAAATTTTATGGCTAGCAACTCTCGATCCCCAACATCATAGTTCTTCTCCGGAAGGCTAAGTTTACGAGAGGCAAAGGCCACCGGGTGGAGTAGGGCCTTTTGACCACTTCTTTGGGACAGAATAGCCCCTATCGCTGCCTCCGAAGCATCCACTTCAAGCACATAGGGTAAAACTGGGTTGGAATGTTGGAGAATAGGAGCTGACATAAAAAGTCTCTTTAGTTTATTGAAGGCTTCCTGGGCTTCCTGAGACCATTGAAATCTAGTTTGCTGGTGGGTTAGTTGAGTGATAGAGGAGATAATGGAAGAGAATCCCTTAATGAATCTGCAATAAAAATTGGCAAAGCCAATAAATCGCTGAAACCCCTTTTTGTCTACGGGAGCTGGCCATTCCTGGATGGCTTTAACTTTCTGTGGGTCCATTGCGACCCCACCTACCGAGATAATGAACCCGAGGAACTGGATGGTGTCCTTTTCGAAGTCACATTTCTCCCCCTTCAAGTATAGGCCATGTCTTCTGAGGACCGAGAGCACTTTCTTCACATGGATACGATGGATTTCTAAAGTGGTGAAAAAGATCAAAATATCATTGAGATAAATAATTAGAAAGTTATCCAGATACTCACGGAAGATGTCGTTGACTAAATGTTGAAAAGTAGCCGGAGCATTGCAGAGTCCAAAGGGCATCACCAAATATTCGAAGTGCCCAAATCTGGACCTGAAGGCTGCCTTCCATTCGTCTCCGTCACGTATCCAAACCAAACTGTATGCTCCCTGGAGATCTAGTTTGGTGAATACTTGAACGGTTCGGAGACGCTGGAAAAGTTCAGAAATAAGAGGGAGAGGGTACCTGTTCTTGATAGGGATCTTGTTAAGCTCCCTATAGTCCACGCAAGGCCTCAAGGATCATTCTTTTTTTTTTCGACGAAGAAGATTCCTGCTCCAGCTGGGGAAGAAGAAGAACGGATAAATCCTTTTTTAAGATTTTCATCGATGTAGGAGCAGAGGGCTTCCAATTCATTCTCTGATGGTGGGAAAACGGGGCCGAAAGGGATCTCGGACCCGGGTAGGAGATCAATGGGGCAATCATAAGGTCAATGGGGTGGCAGACTGTCCCTTTTCTTTTTATCAAAAATGTCTAGAAATTCATGATATGCTGCGGGGACATGTTGAAGGTTATCTGATACTGGTTGTAGAGCTAGACAAGGAGCCGTTCTGTCATTCTTTGATGAAAAACAATGCTGGAAGCAGTATGTAGAGGAGAAATGGATTTCCTTCTTGCTCCAATTAATCTGAGGATCATGAGCCTGCAACCACAGGAACCCCAGAATAATGGGAAACATAGGTGAACTTATAATGTCAAAATGAAGAAGTTCTGAATGGCCAGAGTCCGTGAAGGTGAGAATAGGCTTACTTTCCTGGGTCACAGGCCCAGAGCAGGGTAGGGACCCATCTGCCAGATGGATTTGCAGGCGTTGCTCCTTGACTTGAAGAGGAAGGTGCAGACTTTGGGCTAAAGATGCATCTAGGAAACAACTGCAGGCTCCTGAATCAATGATGGCCGGCAACTGGACCTCCTCTTCCGCCACCCGTAATGAGACCAGGAGGACAAGGTGAGATTGGCTGGTACTAGCAACTTGAAAGTTCATGGCAGATTGTGGACGGGACTTCCTAGGTCTAATAGGACAGTTGCGTAAGAAGTGACCGGCCTCCCCACAGTATAAACAAAGGTTGGCTTGACGCCGACGGAGTCTTTCATTAGGAGAGAGTGGGGGTCGAACTAGCCCCAATTGCATGGGCTCACCATTGGAGGATGAGGGAGTGGCCGGTGAAGGTACAGGAACAGGTGGTACCCGTGGCATCATCCAGATGGGTCTTGGGGACTGGAAACACTCAGAGCGACGCTCCCGTAAGCGTCTGTCAAGTCTAATAGTGAGCTGCATCAGATTTTCCATAGAGGCTTGAGCATCTACCTGGGCTAATTCATCCTTTAGGGTTTCTGAGAGACCTTGGCGATATTGATGTGTAAGAGCAGCCTCATTCCAATTAGTGTCCCCTGACCATTTTCGAAATTCCACAGTGTAATCTTCCACCAGTCTTTTTCCCTGGGTCAGGGTATGCAGGATGGACTCAGCCATGGCAGTGCGCTGTGGATCATCATATAGCTGGGCCATGGAGTCAAAAAATGTATCTGCCGAGTCTAGGAGGGGGCTCTCCTGCTCAAGAAGGTTGTGAGCCCAGGATTGCGGTTCGTCAGAAAGTAAAGAGATGATAAACCCCACTTTCACAGTTTCAGAATAAAAAGTCCTGGGTTGGAGAGCAAAGTAAACAAGCATTTCTAAATGCCCTGTACTTCTTCCGGTTCCCGAAGAATCATTTCGGAATGGGAACCCTGGGTTCAGGTAGGGCCATTACTGCTGCAGGAGCTGAGTTAACTTGATCCCGAGAAGAAGATGTCCCACTGGCAGATGCTGACATGGTGTCCGAGAGGCTAGGAAACGTAGTTAGGTGTTGAAGACGGCCCTCAATCTGGAAATAGCCGTCCTGGAGTCTCTGAACAGCCTGGGTGAGGGCTGTAACCTGCTGGCAGAGTGCCTCAAGAGGAGAGCCAGCTCTGTCTGCCTCACTCATGGCTGGTTTGTACTGTCAGGTACTCACCAAGGCCAAGTTGCTGAGAGAGGCTCCCCTTGCAGCTGGGCGCACGACATCCTGTGGAAGTGGCACAGCAGGTATCGGGCACGAAGGAGCACGGGTCACGAGCAGGTAGTAGAATAGCTGGGAGGTTCGTCAAATAGAGGGTGGTCCGTGCTGGGTGGCTGACACCTTACTGGAACTGGCTAGGCAGGAGTCTGGAGAAGAAGACTGGAGCCGGCAGAGGGTCAAACACAAGGCAAAGTCTGAGAGCAGGCCGGGGGTCACACATGGGTAGTCAAGAAGGCTGGAGATCAGAACACTGGGAACAGGCAGAGACAAAGTCCAAAAGCAGGCCGAAGGTCAAACACGGGTAGTCCAGCAGGCTGAGATCAAACACTGGGAAAAGGCAGAGACAAGTCCAGGAACAGGCCGAGGGTCAAACACAAGTGATCAAGCAGGTAGAGAAGTCCAGGGAATAGCCAGAGGTCAATCACAGGAGAGGTTCAAAGCGAGGTCAAGGACAATCCGGGTTACGATAGGTACACAGGTTCAGGAACGGGTCACAGGAGCTGAAAAGACAAACCAGCAACAAACACAGGAAATGGTTGTCTCTATATAGGCCCGCCAGGGAGACGTCCCGCTGTGCGCGTACACGTTCGCGCTGATGCGCTGCGTCGTGCACCCACGTGAGCTAATCCGTTCGGGACACGCGCTCGTACCCGCCGATCGAGCGATGATACACGCTGATGAGCAATTCTACCAAGCAGGCGCACGGGGAAGCATCGATACTGGCCGGCCCTGATTCTGCCATTTCCCTGACAATAAGATTCTCTGGTCTCATGAGAGCAAGATAGAACTTTTTGGCCTTAATTCTAAGCAGTATGTGTGGAGAAAACCAGGCACTGCTCATCACCTGTCCAATACAATCCCAACAGTGAAGCATGGTGGTGGCAGCATCATGCTGTGGGGGTGTTTTTTCAGCTGCAAGGACAGGACGACTGGTTGCAATTGAGGGAAAGATGAATGCGGCCAAGTACAGGGATATCCTGGATGAAAACCTTCTCCAGAGTGCTCAGGACCTCAGACTGGGCCAAAGGTTTACCGTCCAACAAGACAATGACCCTAAGCACACAGATAAAATAACGAAGGAGTGGCTTCACAACAACTCCGTGACTGTTCTTGAATGGCCCAGCCAGAGCCCTGACTTAAACCCAATTGAGCATCTCTGGAGAGACCTAAAAATGTCTGTCCACCAATGTTTGCCATCCAACCTGACAGAACTGGAGAGGATCTGCAAGGAGGAATGGCAGAGGATCCCCAAATCCAGGTGTGAAAAACTTGTTGCATCTTTCCCAAAAAGACTCATGGCTGTATTAGATCAAAGGAGTGCTTCTACTAAATACTGAGCAAAGGGTCTGAATACTTAGGACCATGTGATATGTCAGTTTTTCCAAGGGTAACAAGTGGGGAACGTAGGGAACTATCCCAGCGGATAAGGAAAGACAGTTACCAAATCATTACATGTGTATGAGATAAAACCAGGATACATTAGCCCAAACAAAAACTGTAAATCCTAATAATCCTGGATGGGATTATTAAGGAAGATTCCAAACTGAAATATAATGGGTAAACATTTTTGAGAAACGGTAGCATTATGGAAACTGCATTTAAATTCTTTAGAAAATCAAGAAAACAATATTGGAGGCAAAATGAGCTGAATAATCTTCAAAACTACCTCATTCATATGTAAAATGAAATATATATATATATGTATATGTAAATCAAATTAAAAACCCAATATTAATATATCAAGAAAAACAAAATTAAGAAAAATGTAAGAAATAATTGTAGGAGAGATATGGGCCATCATAAGACTGATAACCAGTATAGGTTGGCATATTCTACCAAGCATTGGGAAACAAAAAGACCACAGCCTATTGAGGCTATCAATCCATTAAGTGTTAGAAAGTTTTCTTTTAACTAATATCTAATATTCCTTATTAATAAATATTAACAAATGAATGATTGGATTAAATCTTACATAATAGTTGAAGATAATATATTATATATATTTATTTATATCTTTTAGTTATGAGAAAGGTGAATTTATATAGATTTTTATACTTGTGAAAGTATATGCTGTTATAAGCTCATAAGCATTTCTTGGGAAAGCTCACATATGGCAATAATTAGTTGGTTCACCCATCTTCACCCATCTGTGAAAAAGGAAGGATTCACATACTTTAAGATGAAAAAGTTTTAGTCAAGATCATAATTTTTTTTTTATACTACAATATTTCTTGATTAGGATATTTTTATTAACATTGGGTTTTAAATGAATATAATATACATACTGATATATGTAGTATTTGATTTAGAAGTTAAACTAAAACTTATATTGTATAAGTTAAATGGTTTTACATATAGCTCCTCTTGGCCCACTCCTCAGGAATGTCAACTCCCACCATTACGTAAGGAGGAAAGCCCGTGATTTTCTGTGGGACTACAAGTCAATTAAGAACCTTTATCCAGGGGGCGTGGCTTGGCAAGAGACCGGGGTGGATGTGCACTAGAGGAGCTTCATGAATGACACAGCCTACAGCCAGACACCCTGCTTGCACCAAGCTGGAAATGGGCAAACTGCTCCATCAGACACCCCACTCCAGATCCCGCCGTGGTTCCGCGGCCTCGTCCGCTGCCAGAAGCATCTCTGACCTGCTGAAAGCCCAGCCAGCAGCACAAGGCAATGTGGCAGGCCCCAAGATGGCGCAGGCTCAACATGAGGAGGACTTCAGCGAAGATTCGCAGTTGGCGACGGAGGAGACAGGTAGGGGCCAAACTCGCTCCAACAAACCCCTAACATACGCTGAAATGTCTGGGTTTGCTGCGGACATTAAGTCAACAATTTCAGCAGCCATTACAGACCTAAAGTCTAACTTGTTGGTCCTCACTGAAAACATGGCGACAGTGGAAGCCACAGGCAGACACAGGGACAGAGCTTTGCATAGACTGGAGAAGGTTGCAGATTCCCATGCCCTTAATTTCATAGACATGAATACACACTTGGAGGATTTAGACAACAGAGGGCGCAGGAATAATATAAGGGTGAGGGGGATACCGGAGACTGTGGACCCGGACCAGATAATCCCTGCACTACATACAGTGCTCAATACCCTATTGGAAAGGCAAGAGGATGCAGACATAAAATTTGTACGGGCTCACAGAGGCTCTAAGGGCTCACAGAGCCCTTAGAGCCAGAGGCCCAGACACTGCTCCCCCAAGGGACATTATTTGTTGCCTGCAGAGTTACCTGCTTAAGGAAGACATTATGAGAAAGGCACGCAGGAACGAACACGTTGTCTTCAATGGTGAACACATTATGCTCTTCCAAGACCTTTCCCAAATTACCTTAAAGAACCGCAGAGCATTGCGCCTACTCTTGGGCAAACTCAGAGAGCATGATCTGCGATACACATGGCGCTCTGGTGGTGACCCATGCAGGAAAACAACACACTCTATGCTCCCCCACTGACCTGCCGGAATTCTGTGAAGGCCTGGGCTTGGAATTAATAGATCTTCCAGAATGGTACCAAGAATTCACCCTACCACCCCCTACCAGAAGCCCCCCTAACTCGCCTTCCTCCTCATCGGAGAAGCAGAAATCCAAATGGATGAAACATGGCCGCGGAGGTGGCCAGCACATGGGGACCTCAAACTCGCACCATACCCATTCCAGGTCCCACGCAGCTGAGTAAATAAGCATTTTTGCACACCCAGATTCTACACCTTCAACACCCACTGTTCATATCGTAACCTGCTAATTATACTTTTCCGGAATTAGCCCTCTACTTGTACTGCTTTGCCACACCACTGCCTTGAGAGTGACCTGACCTTGGTGCCTTGGCCCGTTTAAAGGAACCATTGGCCCACTCAGCCCGGAGCCTTGACTGGACACACAGCCGGACTTCCGGCCGATGATCCCTATGGAGCATTCTCAACGCGCTGAAGCAGGCCAGATTGTGTGGATGCAGAGCCTGAAACAATTGGTACTACCTATGCCTCACCTGTGATGCCACATGGCTGTGACCAGGGTTGCGACCTCTGGAGGTCAATGGGTCCAGGAACTTTACTTGGTTTATTGCCCAGAGATAGACATGATTGCTCCCCGCTCCATAGCCTGTGAACGCCAGAAACTTAAGGGGTAATATAAACAGAGTAGAAGACACCCACAAGGAGTGGGTGGTCCCCCCATACATGCCTGGGAGTTGTGTAGAATCCTGGGGACTCATGCCCAGCTATTTTTACAGGGTTAATCCACCGAGACGCAAGTTATTTGCCTTAGTTTATTTAGGCTGTGTCGTTCTTCATTCCTCGTTTACTTTTTGTTGTGTGCCTTCATTGTTATACCGCTCTGACCTAAAACTGCAGTTACACTGTGTGACTGAATTGTACTGGTCATAGCCTACCTACTTCCCCACAAAGTGTACCTGGGCTGTGGGTATCCCGACCCAGATACACTAACCTGACACAGTTTTATATTACCTAAAGTTTTCTTCATTGTTACTCCAGTTATATCGGATTCATTCACTATCTCTGAATCTTGCTTCTTCCAACCTTTCTCACTCCCTCCTATTCTCTTTCTCCCCCTTTTCTGATAACGGTACCTCTCCCTGAGTCAGTGCGAGGCAGGCCAACTACCAGATAACTGAGATCTATCTTGCAGAGCTCATAAACGACACCGTCCCTCCTGGATCCTACTGATGGTCTACTCCTTGCTGGGGAAGACCCCCTTAGTGATCTCACACAATACCAAAGGTCTGAAGATACCAGAGAAGCGTACCTCTCTCCTACGGGAACTGAAGAAAGGTGAGCCACACTTTGTTTTCTTTCAGGAAACTCACTTTAAGACAAACCAGATCCCAAAACTCACTAATGCCTACTTTACTACGGCTTATCATGCGACTAATGAAAATGCAAAAACTAAAGGGGTGTTGACTTTGGTGAGCAGGGAGGCCCCCTTTACCCTCACAGACAGGTTAGTGGACCCGGAGGGCCGGTAGATTTTTCTTAAAGGCACTCTTGGGGCCAGGACAATTACGTTGGCGAATGTTTACTTTCCCAACTCGGCCCAGGTAACTTTCTGCCACAAGGTCATACGGGGAACTAAAAGGTTTTACCTCTGGTCTCATAATAATGGGGGGAGATTTCAATATCCCATTAAATCCTGCAGTTGACTCCTCCACAGGGAAGTCCTGCATTATATATCAAGCCCTTAAAGAATCCAACATCTGCTGAGCTCCCTACAGTTGGTAGACACCTGAAGGTTTTTCCACCCAGAGTCTCGCGACTTCCCCTTTCACTCAATCCCACATGACCGTTACTCCCATATTGATCACCTGTTCATCACCCAAAGGGACTTGCAGACAGTGACAGGGGCCCATATAGGTATCCAATCGCTTGCTGACCATGCGACCATATCACTGGTTGCGGACCTGTGTACACCTGTGACTAGGCTAAACACCTGGCGACTAAACACCTCCTTGCTGACAGACCCTGACCTACTCCCCCGCATTCGGACAGCAATCTCAGACTTTTTCAAATCCAATGACACCCCAGACATGGATCCTATGATGATCTGGGAAGCGCATAAATGCACCATTCGGGGGGAGTTAATTAAAATGGGCTCCCAGCAAAAAAAAGATGCAAGAACAGGAAATTAAAAAACTGACCGACAAAATTGGGCAGTTGGAAGCCATCCACAAACAGTCTCTGGCTGCACAGTCGGTCAGAGAACTGTTGGATACCAGGAAAGCACTACAACAAATATTTGAGGCCAAAACTAAAAGGACGCTATTTTTTAAAAAGAAAGTATACTACAAGTCCGGGGATAAGGCAGGCAGACTCCTAGCCAGAGCGCCAAAAGACGCCAACTCCACCAACAACATTTCAGGCATCGGGTTATAGGACGGGACACAAGCAGTAACCTCAGAAGCCATAGCAGCCCACTTCTACCACTTTTATTCAAAACTCTATTACCTGCCACACCAACACAAACCCCTTACAGTACCAGAGGGAAGAATGCAGGCGATACAAGACTACCTAACTGACAAGCCGAGGCGACCCTCCTAGAGGACCAGATATCCCTGTCAGAGATTCAGGTGGCAATTAAGGGTCTTAAATGAGGGAAAAGCCTGGGACCGGATGGTTATACCTCCACGTATTACAAAACATTTAGCGATACCTTATCGGCTTCCCTAATACAGGCCTTGAATTCTCTTTCCTCACCCAGGCAAGTGCCACCTGACTTTCTTTCAGCCCACATAGCAGTTATACCTAAGGCGGAGAAAGACCCCACCGAATGCTCCAGTTACAGGCCTATCTCCCTATTAAACCTTGACCTCAAGCTCCTAGCAAACGTAATAGCCAACATGCTGCAACCACTGCTCCCCACTTTGATAGGTCCAGAACAGGTCAGGTTTATGCCGGGTAGAGAGGCAAAGGACAATGTCATCAAAGCACTGCTTCTAACTCATGAGGCACATACCCAGGGCCTTGAGGGCCTTCTCCTGTCCATAGATGCGGAGAAGGCCTTCAATAGGGTCTACTGGGACTACATGCTAGCTACGTGCAGTCATGTTGGCCTAAGACCACATATGATGACTTGGATCTCGGCCCCCTACCAAAACCCCTCCGCCAGGTTAAAAATAAATGGCACATTGTCTGACAAGGTCCTGATATCTAATGGTACAAGACGGGGATGGATGCCCCTTATCGCCACTATTGTTCATCCTATCGCTTGAACCATTCATCAGACGTGCCAGCAACGACAAATCTATTGCAGACTTTCGAGATAGCAGACAGAGAATACAAGACAGCAACATACGCTGACAACCTATTGTTCTTTCTGACCAAACAACATACCACGATCCCCAACCTAATCAAGGAATTCAGAAAACTACGGATATGTATCCAACCTTAACATTAACTTCACAAAATCTGAGGCGATGAACATTACAATGACAGAGGACACACTCACTAGAACGAAGGAAAACTGCCCAATTTGCTGGGTTACTACGGTCCTCAAGTACTTAGGAGTAAAATTGACCCCAAGACTGACGACCTTCTACGACCAAAATTTCCCGCAATTGTTACGTAATATTGACAAAGATTTACTGGTCTGGCACCCTAAGTACTTCTCATGGTTCAGAAGAGCCACTATCCTCGAAATGACCATCCTCCCCCAACTGTTATATCTACTACGAACGCTCCCAATCAAAATCCCACATAACTTCTTTAAAATGTTACAATCCATACTATTGCGATTCCTCTGGGACCATAAACAGCCCAGAATCAAATTTACGCTTCTAACTAGACCCGAAGACCATGGTGGAATGGGATTACCACACTTCCACAACTACTACTTGGCCTCTCACCTCACAAGAGTAATTGACTGGCACTGCCATAGTAGATCCAAGCATAGGGTCATCTTGGAGGAGTCCTTAAATTTCATCTCCTTGAAGTTTGCCCCCTGGATACCATGGAGGTGCCAGCACCAACCCATAAAGCGACACCTACTGACCAGAGCCACTATGAGTGTGTTCCAGGCGATAACCAAAAAGTTTGACTTAACCTCCCAACTTAGCCCATTAACTCCACTGCAAAACAATCCCAAATTTATTCCAGGGATCGAGAATAAAGCCTTTCACTCTCAAGACCCCAAACAGCTGCTTACCGCAGGGGATTGCTTCATAATGACAGAATTTAAGACTTTTCCACGCTGAAAAGTGACAACAAACTCGCTTATCTGCCCCTCTGGTCTTATTTTCAAATTCCTAGCTTCATCACTTATAAGACGAGACAACCATTCTTCACCAGACCGTTGACCAACTTAGAAATAGCATGCCACAAAGGCGATGATTTTACCACAGCGACATCAGTCACCTATGCCTGGCTACAAAACTCCAAAACCACGCCTGAGGACAGGTTCAGGAGGGAGGGGTCTAGAGCTCTGCAAATGGATATCTCAGACAACCAATAGAAAACAGCATGTATTCTCTCGCACAAATGCTCCATTAGCACCAAACCCCAGGAGACAGCTTACAAGCTCCTGACTCATTGGTACGCCACCCCTACCAAACTTAAAAGATGGTTCCCTGGTGCGTCTGACAGTTGTTGGAGATGTGGAAGGGAGACCAATACTCTCTTACACATATGGTGGCGATGCCCAGTCCTTGATGCCTTCTGGAGCAAAGTCAGAGAGACCATAGGACAAATCACGGAGACTAGACTCACATTAGATGCAGCTTGCTGCTTGCTCCACATTTCTAACTTTCCATATAGAAGATACAAGAAATCCTTAACAAAACTAGTTATTACTAAAATATGTCTTTCATGTCATAATAAAATATTAGGATTGCGGTGTAAAATCAGGGCTTTTTTTCAGCTGGAACGCGGGGGAACGCAGTTCCGGCACCTCTTGGACTGACTGTATGTAATGGCAAGGGGTGCTGGGGTGTGTTGCAGGGTATTAATGCTCACTGCTGGGGATCTATTTTTGCAAGGGGGTCTATTATTGCTGGGGAGGTCTATTGTTGCTTGTGGGGGACCTATTGTTGCTAGGGGGGTCAGTTGTTGCTGAAAGAGATTTACTGTTGGGGGAGGGGTCTATTGTTGATGGCAGCCAGACAGACTATTAATGCTGGCTGTTTGGAGATCTGTTGATGCTGCCGGGAGTCTATTGTTGCTGGCGGGAAATTTTGTTTTGGTTGGTCCATTGTTAGGGGGATCCATTGTTGCTGGCTGCAGGGGATCCATTTTACTGCTTTTCTTGATATCATTACCAAATATTAACAAATTAATGAATGGATTAGATCTTACATGATAATTGAAACATTTTTGTAAATATTTTATTATATCTTTTCATGTGACAACACTGAAGAAATGACACTTTGCTACAATGTAAAGTAGTGAGTGTACAGCTTGTATAACAGTATACATTTGCTGTCCCCTCTAAATAACTCAACACACCCATTAAACTGCTAAACTGCTGGCAACAAAAGTGAGTACAGCCCAAGTGAAAATGTCCAAATTAGGCCCAAAGTGTCAAAATTTTGTGTGGCCACCATCATTTTTCAGCACTGCCTTGACCCTCTTGGGCATGGAGTTCACCAGAGCTTCACAGGTTGCCACTGGAGTCCTCTTCCACTCCTCCATGATGACATCATGAAGCTGGTGGATGTTAGAGACCTTGCGCTCTTCCACCTTCTGTTTGAGAATGCCCACAAATGCTCAATATGGTTTAGGTCTGGAGTCATGTTTGGCCAGTCCATGACCTTTACCCTCAGCTTCTTCAGTAACCTCTTGGAGGTGTGTTTGGGGTCGTTATCATGTTGGAATACTCCCGGCGGCCCAGTCTCCGAAAGGGTGGGGTTCATGCTCTGCTTCAGCATGTCACAGTCACAGAACATGTTGGCATTCATGGTTCCCTCAATAAACTGTAGCTCCCCAGTGCCGGCAGCACTCATGCAGCCCCAGACCATGACAATCCCACCACTATGCTTGACTGTAGGCAGACACACTTGTCTTTGTACTCCTCACCTGGTTGCTGCCACACAAGCTTGAAACCATCTGAACCAAATAAGTTTATCTTGATCTCATCAGACCACAGGACCTGGTTCTAGTAATCTGTGCCCTTAGTCTGCTTGTCTTCAGCAAACTGTTTGCAGCCTTTCTTCTTCATCATCTGTAGAAGAGGCTTTCTTCTGGGACGACAGCAATGCTGGCAGCACTCATACATCTATTTCCCAAAGACAAACTCTGGATATGATGCTGAGCATGTGCACTCAACTTCTTTGTTCGACCATGACGAGGCCTGTTCTGAGTGGAACCTGTCCTGTAAAACCGCTGTATGGTTTTGGCCACTGTACTGCAGCTGAGTTTTAGGCTCTTGGCAATCTTCTTATAGCCTAGGCTAGTGATGGCCAACCTTGGCACCCCAGATGTTTTGGAACTACATTTCCCAGGATGCTCATGCACTCTGCAGTGTAGTTGAGCATCATGGGAAATATTGTTCCAAAACATCTGGGGTGCCAAGGTTTGCCTTCACTGGCCTAGGCCATCTTTATGTAGAGCAACAATTCTTTATTTCAGATCCTCAGAGAGTTCTTTGCCATTAAGGTGTCATGTTTAACTTCCAATGACCAGTATGAGAGATTGAGAGCGATAACACCAAATGTAACACACCTGCTCCCCATTCACACCTGAGACCCTGTAACAATAATGAGTGTTGTCACATGAAAAGATATAATACATTTTTTACAAAAATGTGAGGGGTGTACTCACTTTTGTGAGATACTGTAATAAATATATATATATATATATATATATCTTTTAGTTATGGAAAAGGTGAATTTATATAGATTTTTTATACTTGTGAAAGTATATGCTGTTATAAGCTCATGAGCATTTCTTGGGAGAGCTCACATATGGCAATAATACGTTGGTTTCCTTTCATCTTCCCCCACCTGTGAGAAGGAAGGATTCACATACTTTAAGATGAAAAAGTTTTAGTTAAGATCATAATTTCTTTATACTACAATATTTCTTGATTAGGATATTTTTATAAACATTGGGTTTTAAATGAATATATTATACATACTGATATATCTAGTATTTGATTTAGAAGGTAAAAGAAACTTATATTGTATAAGTTAAATGGTTTTACATATAGCTCCTCTTGGCTCACTCCTCAGTAATGTTAACTCCCACCATTACGTGAGGAGGAAAGCCCGCAATTTTCTGTAGGACTACAAGCCAATTAACTACTTGATCCCCGGACCATTATGCTGCCTAAGGACCAGAGGTATTTTTCCAATTTGGCACTGCGTCGCTTTAACTGCTAATTGCGCGGTCATGCAATGCTGTACCCAAACGAAATTTGCGTCCTTTTCTTCCCACAAATAGAGCTTTCTTTTGATGGTATTTGATCACCTCTGCGATTTTTATTTTTTGCGCTATAAACGGAAAAAGACCGAAAATTTGGAAAGAAAATGATATTTTCTAATTTTTGTTATAAAAAAAATCCAATAAACTAAATTTTAGTCATACATTTAGGCCAAAATGTATTCGGCCACATGTCTTTGGTAAAAAAAATGTCAATAAGCGTATATTTATTGGTTTGCGCAAAAGTTATAGCGTCTACAAACTAGGGTACATTTTCTGTAATTTACACAGCTTTTAGTTTATGACTGCCTATGTAATTTCTTGAGGTGCTAAAATGGCAGGGCAGTACTAACCCCCCCCAAATGACCCCATTTTGGAAAGTAGACACCCCAAGGAAATTGCTGAGAGGCATGTTGAACCCATTGAATATTTATTTTTTTTGTCCCAAATGATTGAATAATGACAAAAAAAAAAAAATATTTACAAAAAGTTGTCACTAAATGATATATTGCTCACACAGGCCATGGAAATATGTGGAATTGCACCTCAAAATACATTCAGCTGCTTCTCCTGAGTATGGGGATACCACATGTGTGGGACTTTTTGGGAGCCTAGCCGCGTACAGGGCCCCGAAAACCAATCACCGCCTTCAGGATTTCTAAGGGTGTAAATTTTTGATTTCACTCTTCACTGCCTATCACAGTTTCGGAGGCCATGGAATGCCCAGGTGGCACAAAACCCCCCAAAATGACCCCATTTTGGAAAGTAGACACCCCAAGCTATTTGCTGAGAGGTATAGTGAGTATTTTGCAGACCTCACGTTTTGTCACAAAGTTTTGAAAATTGAAAAAAGAAAAAAAAAATGTTTTTTCTTGTCTTTCTTCATGCAAAAAAAAAAAAATTGTCTCTTTCCCGCAACTTGTATCGCAATATAAAATATTCCATGGACTCGACATGCCTCTCAGCAAATAGCTTGGGGTGTCTACTTTCCAAAATGGGGTCATTTGGGGGGGTTTTGAACTGTCCTGGTATTTTATGCACAACATTTAGAAGCTTATGTCACACATCACCCGCTCTTCTAACCACTTGAAGACAAAGCTCTTTCTGACACTTATTGTTTACATGAAAAAGTTATTTTTTTTTTGCAAAAAAATTACTTTGAACCCCCAAACATTATATATTTTTTTAAAGCAAATGCCCTACAGGTTAAAATGGTGGGTGTTTCATTTTTTTTTTTCACACAGTATTTGCGCAGCGATTTTTCAAACGCATTTTTTGAGGAAAAAACACACTTTTTTAAATTTTAATGCACTAAAACACACTATATTGCCAAAATGTTTGATGAAATAAAAAAGATGATCTTAGGCCGAGTACATGGATACCAAACATGACATGCTTTAAAATTGCGCACAAACGTGCAGTGGCAACAAATTAAATACATTTTTAAAAGCCTTTAAAAGCCTTTACAGGTTACCACTTTAGATTTACAGAGGAGGTCTACTGCAAAAATTACTGCCCTCGATCTGACCTTCGTGGTGATACCTCACATGCATGGTGCAATTGCTGTTTACGTTTGACGACAGACCGCCGCTTGCGTTCGCCTTAGCACGAGAGCAGGGGGTGACAGGGGTGCTTTTTTTTTTCTTTTTTTTTTCTTTATTATTTTTTTGCTTTTTTTATCTTATTTTTAAACTGTTCCTTTCATTTTTTTTTTTTTTAATCATTTTTATTGTTATCTCGGGGAATGCAAATATCCCCAATGATAGCAATAGGTAGTGACAGGTACTCTTTTTTTGAAAAAATTGGGATCTATTAGACCCTAGATCTCTCCTCTGCCCTCAATGCATCTGACCACACCAAGATCGGTGTGATAAAATGCTTCCCCAATTTCCCAATGGCGCTATTTACATCCGGCGAAATCTAAGTCATAAAATGCTCGTAGCTTCCGGTTTCTTAGGCCATAGAGATGTTTGGAGCCACTCTGGTCTCTGATCAGCTCTATGGTCAGCTGGCTGAATCACCGGCTGCATTCTCAGGTTCCCTGTTGAGACAGGAGAGCCAGAGAAAAACACGGAAGACGGGGGGGGGCATTCCCTCCCATGGCTTGTAAAAGCAGTCTAGAGGCTAATTAGCTGCTAGGATTGCTTTTACATGAAAGCCGACCGCTGGCTGAAAAGAATGATACCAAGATGATACCTAAACCTGCAGGCATCATTCTGGTATAACCACTCAAAGTCGTGAATGGCGTACCTGAAGACAAAAAAATGGTTAACAATAAAGCACAGTAAACGGTAAAGTATAAAAAATTGCATACCTGAAAAGCAAACATGATAAAACATAACAACAATAAAACATTGCAGAATAGAATACAGTAAAAAAGAGCAGAACAATAGAGAGAGAATAGAGAGAGAGAGAACAATAAAACGACAACTATTTTTTTTATTTTATATATTTATTTATTTTTTACACTTTTTTTGTAACTAACTTTTGTAACTGTAACCGGTTCCAGGTTCGGGTCTCTCAAAATGCGATGGCATCTTGGGAGACCCTGTGAAAGTGTGCCTAGTCTGTGGAATGCTGTACCCTACGCTAATACTCAACTAGTGAATGGTAGCGTTCAAAACATTCACCAATGCAAAGACAAGGATTGTCAGGACAGGAGGGACAATAATAGGGGGTGTCACGCCTATATACGCGATTGCTGCAGACACAACATCTTTTTTGGGGGGGTTTGTTGGGTAGGGGTACTCGGGAGGACATAAAAATGCCTCTCATGCAGCCGACTGCATTTGGTTGGGGATGTGAATAGGGGAAGTACGGGCGCTGCAGAAGCAGTGGGTTCCCAATTAGGATTGACGAATGCAGCAGGAAGGGCATTATGGGCACGACGGGCCTGTGTTTGTCTTTTTGGTGGCAGTGGGACACTACTTGTACTTGCCACCTCATCAGCTTGAACTGCACTTATGGGACTCGCCACGTCACCAAGTGTTACTGCAGTGCTGGTTTGACTACGACCGGGGTGTACTACGCCGCTGGTGCTTGCCAGTTCAATAAAAAGCTACCAAAAAACTGTTAGCGATCGCAGGGATCAGGCCTGACTCTGCGAACGCTGCAGTTATGCGTTAAGTGTTTTGTAAGTGACAGTGATCGATCAATACTGCACTTGGGTGGGCTGGGCTGGGCCGGGCGGAGGGGCAAAATGCAGGTGCTAGCAGGTATCTGGGCTGATCCCGCTAATACTGCGTTTTTGGGAACCCTAAACTGCTGGGGACGCTAGTATAGTTCTGATCGGATCAGATATTGATCCGTTCAGATACTATACCACTAAGGGAGGTGAACGGTGCGTGCGTGGGTGTTAGCGGTACTGGCGCTAACCTGACGCTGCCTGGGGCCGGTGCTTGCCAGTTCACCAAAATACTACCAAAAAAACTGTTAGCGATCGCAGGGATCAGGCCTGACTCTGCGAACGCTGCAGTTATGCATTTAGTGTTTTGTAAGTGACAGTGATCGATCGATACTGCACTTGGGTGGGCTGGGCCGGGCGGAGGGGCAAAACGCAGGTCCTAGCAGGTATCTGGGCTGATCCCGCTAACACTGCGTTTTTGGGAACCCTAAACTGCTGGGGACGCTAGTATAGATCTGATCGGATCAGATATTGATGCGATCAGATACTATACCACTAAGGGAGGTGTACGGTGCGTGCGTGGGTGTTAGCGCTACTGGTGCTAACCTGACGCTGCCTGGGGCTGGTGCTTGCTTGCCAGTTCACCAAAATGCTACCAAAAAAACTGTTAGCGATTGCAGGGATCAGGCCTGACTCTGCGAACGCTGCAGTTATGCATTTAGTGTTTTGTAAGTGACATTGATCGATCGATACTGCACTTGGGTGGGCTGGGCGGAGGGGCAAAACGCAGGTGCTAGCGGGTATCTGGGCTGATCCCGCTAACACTGCGTTTTTGGGAACCCTAAACTGCTGGGGACGCTAGTATAGATCTGATCGGATCAGATATTGATCCGTTCAGATACTATACCACTAAGGGAGGCGTATGCTGCGTGCGTGGGTGTTAGCGGTACTGGCGCTAATCTGATGCTGCCTGGGGCGACGCATATCACCGCCGGGCGATTAGGGGGCTAAACCTTTATTCGGTAATAAACGGCGGGTTCCCTGACACTATAAAAAATAAACGAACTAACCAGCGTCAACCGTAACGGTTATACGGTGATCAGTGGTGAAAGGGTTAACTAGGGGGCAATCAAGGGGTTAAAACATTTATTAGATAGTATATGGATGTCCCTGACGCCATAAAACGCTGACGGCGAGCCTAAATATTTACCTCACTAACTAGCGTCACCAGCGACACTAATACAGCGATCAGAAAAATGATCGCTTAGTGACACTGGTGACGGGGGGTGATCAAGGGGTTAAAACTTTATTAGGGGGGGTTAGGGGGGTACCCTAGACCTACAGGGGGGTAAAAGTAACTGTGCTAACACTGTAACTGTCACAAACTGACACCAATGCAGTAATCGGAAAAAAAAAAAAAAAAAACCTGCTTGGTGTCAGTTTGTGACAGGGGGGGGTGATTGGGGGGGGCGATCGGGGGGGCGATCGGGGGGGGGGATCGGGGTGTTTTGTATGCCTGGCATGTTCTACTGTGTGTGTAGTGTTGTGCACTTACATTGATGTCTTCTCCCCTCGGCGCTGGAACGGAAACTACCGAGCCGAGGAGAGATGACATCATTTCCTTTCCTGCTGTTTAGCATACAGCAGCAAAGGAATGTTCCCATTGGCCGGCGGCGATCGCGAGGGGGGGGGCCACGAACGGATGGCCTCCCCTTCCACTCCGATCGCCGGGGAACAAAACGGGACCGCCTCGGGCACCGGGGGGGGGGTCCGATCGGACCCCCCACCCGCGGGAGGCAAATCACGTACATGTACGTGATTTTGCCTGCCCGTGCCACCTTGCCGACGTACATCGGCGTGAGGCGGTACTTAAGTGGTTAAGAGCCTTTAAACAGCCTTTTAGGAAGGAGAGGGCTGAATTTAGGAGTAAAAAGCTAGTAACAGAGGGCAGAAAGTCAAATTTTGCTACAGACATTCCACCACGAGACACTGAAGAAAGCTGGGACAGCTTCTCATACATATACACACATATCCGATTCAAATTTTAATTTAAGAATATAATATATCATTATTATTTTTACATTTTACATTTTGGTATTGTTCTTGTAATATTTTGCTATTTTATTATTAAATAATTTTTTGAGTTTTTACATGAGAACTGAACGGACTTTCCTCATCAATATGAATTATTGAAATATCGATATAAATACCGTAAAAAAGATTATTAAACATTTACCTCTTTTATTTGAACTTGTTGATTCTTCCCTGCTAAGATTTGCAACTTGTGTGCAGAAGATGAAACAGGTCTACTACGTGAATGTTTCTGGATTCTGTAATGGATCCATCAGATGTATGTCTTGAAGGGTGTTTTGCAGTTCAAACGCAGAACGACAAGTATATTTGGAACCATGATATGAGAACCGGACTGAAAAGGGAAAGCCCCATTGGTAGGTTATTTGGTTTTGTTGTAATACTTGAAGCAGAGGTTTCAAGGCCTGTCTTTTAGTGATTGTTAACTGCGACAGGTCAGCAAAGAGTTGATAATTGTGACCTTGAAAGATTAGAGACTCTGTTCCTCTTGCTGCAGACAGAAGTTGTTCCTTTGTGCAATAAAAATTAAATTTAGCAATGATATCCCGAGGGGGGCCCTCAGGTTTTTTTGGGGTCAAAGCTCTATGAACTCTGTCTTAAGACGTTCGATTGGAATGGCTGGTTGTAATTCCTGGAATAGTGCTAACCTTGTGGCCTGTAAATCTATCACAGACTCAGGAATACCGTCTGTAGCATTACATTTTCATCTTTGAGATTTTCAATCTCTGCTGTATAGTTCACAGTATAGTTTTCCATGTCACTAACACATGTTTCAAGCTCTGACAATAGATGCCCCAGCTCCCTAATTTCTTTAGTGAGACTAGTGGTTATGTGGTCAGAAGTGCGCTTTAAGACCTTTTGAAGCAATTGTTCAGTTTGTTTTAACATTGCTGGGGATATATGTTCACTCTGAGAGGAATCTTCCCCACACACAAAATCCCATTCTTCTTCTTCTGAATTGTTCAGTACCTGTATGTTTCCTTTTAAGGCTCTCACAGCGCTGCGTGAGGTAGCTGAGGAGATTGTCGGCAGCGCCATTTTAGCTATAGAGTGGGCTGGTGCGCTTTTGCTGTTACTCTTCCTCATATCCCACAGAGGATCACTTGTAGCTATACCGCCGGCTCCCTGAACTCAATGGGCACAGGTAGGTACTATTTGTGTGCGACACACTAGGCGAAACCTAATTTTGCCGCCCATTGGCTCCGCCCATGACTCCACCCTCTTTGTCCTGCCCTTGTAACACATGTGACCTACCTGACCATTACACTGACCTACCTGACCACTACACTGACCTACTTCACACATACGTTGACCTACCAGACCTACCTGACCACATACACTGACCTACCTGACTCCTACTTCCTGCACTATTTACACCCCCCATCCCCCCACACACACGTAATACACAGCTCGTTGTAGATCAGAGGATTCATCCTCCTCCTTACCTCACCATGGCCTCATCATCCATCACATCTCTCCTGAGGGCTCTCCCCAGCACTGGGCGGGCAGTATTTCTTAGGAGTCCCCGCCAGTGTCATCCAGTCGTTCCATGGTGTCCCCTACCAGCCGGGAAGGTCAGCTTAACTAACAGCCACTGCACCTCTCAATGCTCTCATGATCTCCACCGAGCCCCGCACCTCCGCTGTACTCACACAGGCTGCACCGGAGAGACAGGCTGGAGCAAAGGAGTCCCGGGGTGGAAGTGAGGACATGTGACAGCAGGGCACATCGTGGGATTGGCAGCATGGCACCTGCATCAGATGTGTTCCTGGGACAGCCGGCAATGAACGGGGCGAGCAATCAGGAGAGGAGAGCCGAACTCACACACGCCTGGAGCTTCACTGCACTGGGACAGAGGCCATGGCTGTGCCCTAGGTGGTAGTGCGTCCTAGGCGGCTGCCTAGTTTGCCTAGTCATAGCACTGGCCCTTCGAGTGTCTCCCGAACAGCCGCTAATATAAGGCTTTTACCTTCCTCTGAGAGAGGAGCTTCAGGCAGGCATGTCTGCTTTGCTCGGCTCCACCCTTGTTAATTTTTCATATCGAAGGTTTAAATCCACTTTAAACCACTTTGATGTGTTCCCTGCATGAAGGTAAAAAATACTTCTCTAACTGTCCCCCCCATCCTTAAACACCTACCTTTCACCTCTCACCATTCCAGCGCTCTCCCAGATGTATCGCTGCTCTAATCTCTTCCTGGTTTAACAGGAGACACTGAGGGCAGCAGGAGACATAGGCTGCCAGTCAAACTCCCGTGAGGAGGGGTCAGGGGTGTGGCTTACTGGTGCTGTGTATAAACACACAGCCTGTCTTGGATGTGCGCTCGCACGAGTGCCCCCATAGCACATGGCTTGTTGAGAGGGCACCTGGAAGAAGAAGGAGCAGGTAAGTATACCCTCTTTTTTAGTTTAATTAAAAAATAATTTTGCCTGCAATAATATCACTTTAATACTAACACCCACTTGAAGAATCTTCAGCATGTGACTCTCCCCCTGTGATGGAAGTCTGTGTTCCCCTGTTGTACACTGTGCTTTCAGCTACTGTCCAGAATGTCACTTATTTGCCCCAAAGGTGGCCACACACAAATAAAAACAAGCACTACAGTTACTGTATGTGTTTACTTAAAGTGGTTGTAAAGGATACTTTTATTTTATTAAAATAATAAACATATTATACTTACCTGCCCTGTGCAATGACATTGCATAAAGTGGCCCCAATCCTCCTCTGCTGGGATCCCCTGCCTATGTACTCAACTCCTCCTTTTCTGTTTGTGCCCCCACAGAAGCCACTTGCTATAGGGGCACACCTGCTGGCTCACTCCCGAGAGAGTAGGCACATACAGCGCAGCTCAGTCCCCACCACACCCCCTGCTTCCTCCTTACACCACGTCTACGGGCCTTCCTTTATCTAGATGGCAACTCACCTCCTCATAGAAGGTTAAAAGATTGGTTTGGCAAGAACGATTCTTCATGAATCCATGCTGATTACTGCTAATGATATCGTTCTTATTACTAAAATCTTGTATATAGTCCCTTTGCAAAATCCCCCCGTGGTGGGATTTTGCAAAAGCATTTGACACAGTTCCCCATAAACGTTTACTGTACAAAATAGGGTCCGTTGGCATGGACCATAGGGTGAGTACCTGGATTAAAAACTGGCTACAAGGGCGTGTTCAGAGGGTGGTGATAAATGGGGAGTACTCAGAATGGTCAGGGGTGGGTAGTGGGGTTCCCCAGGGTTCTGTGCTGGGACCAATCCTATTTAATTTGTTTATAAACGATCTGGAGGATGGGATAAACAGTTCAATCTCTGTATTTGCAGACGATACTAAGCTAAGTAGGGTAAAACTTCTCCGCAGGATGTGGAAACCTTGCAAAAAGACCTGAACAAATTAATGGGGTGGGCGACTACATGGCAAATGAGGTTCAATGTAGAAAAATGTAAAATAATGCATTTGGGTGGCAAAAATATGAATGCAATCTATACACTGGGGGGAGAACCTCTGGGGGAATCTAGGATGGAAAAGGACCTGGGGGTCCTAGTAGATGATAGGCTCAGCAATGGCATGCAATGCCAAAATGCTGCTAATAAGGCAAACAGAATATTGGCATGTATTAAAAGGGGGATCAACTCCAGAGATAAAACGATAATTCTCCCGCTCTACAAGACTCTGGTCCGGCCGCACCTGGAGTATGCTGTCCAGTTCTGGGCATCAGTCCTCAGGAAGGATGTACTGGAAATGGAGCGAGTACAAAGAAGGGCAACAAAGCTAATAAAGGGTCTGGATGATCTTAGTTATGAGGAAAGGTTGCGAGCATTGAACTTATTCTCTCTGGAGAAGAGACGCTTGAGAGGGGATATGATTTCAATTTACAAATACTGTACTGGTGACCTCACAATAGGGATAAAACTTTTTCGCAGAAGAGAGTTTAATAAGACTCGGGGCCACTCATTACAATTAGAAGAAAAGAGGTTTAACCTTAAACTACGTAGAGGGTTCTTTACTGTAAGAGCGGTAAGGATGTGGAATTCCCTTCCACAGGCGGTGGTCTCAGCGGGGAGCATTGATAGCTTCAAGAAACTATTAATCACCTGAATGACCGCAACATACAGGGATATGACACATAATCACACACATAGGCTGGACTTGATGGACGTGTGTCTTTTTTCAACCTCACCTACTATGTAACTATGTAACTATGTAACACGTGGTGACGTGGCGAGTCCCATAAGTGCAGTTCAAGCTGGCGAGGTGGCAAGCACTAGTAGTGTCCCGCTGCCACCAAGAAGACGAACACAGGCCCGTCGTGCCCATAGTGCCCTTCCTGCTGCATTCGCCAATCCGAATTGGGAACCCACCACTTCTGCAGCACCCGTACTTCCCCCATTCACTGGCCAACCCGGAATTCAGGTGGAAACAGTTGATTTTACGCCACTGGATTTTTTTTCACTGTTTTTCACCGAAGATCTCTATAAATCTATTGTGGACCAAAGCAATTTATACGCTGGTCAGCACATCGCCGCTAATCCCCAGTCCTCCCTTGCCAGAGATTGGAGACCAATTACGGTCTCCGACTTTAAGACCTTTCTGGGCCTTTCCCTCAACATGGGCTTGAATAAAAAGAGTAAGTTGCGGTCATATTGGTCCACTGACCCAATTTACCATGCGCCCGTGTTCTCTGCCTCCATGGCCAGGGCACGATACGAGCAGATTTTGCGGTTCATGCACTTCAACGACAATGAACTCTGTCGTCCTCGTGGAGACCCTGAATACGATCGGCTCTACAAAATTCGCCCCCTCGTAAACCACTTCAACCAACGTTTTGCAGACTTGTTTACTCCCCATCAAGTTGTCTGCATTGATGAGTCCCTGATTAAGTTTTCTGGCCGCTTGTCTTTCAAACAGTACCTTCCCAGCAAGCGTGCCAGATACGGGGTCAAGATGTATAAGCTCTGTGACAGGGCCACAGGCTATACATGTAGTTTTATGGTTTACGAGGGCAAAGATAGTCACGTAGAGCCCACAAACTGCCCTGACTACATAGGAAGCGCTGGCAAGATAGTGTGGGACTTGGTGTCACCCTTATTCGGAAAGGGGTACCACTTGTGCGTGGACAATTATTACACGAGCGTGCCACTTTTTAGTCACTTGTTTGATCATCAGATTGGAGCATGTGGCACCGTGCGATCTAATCACCGGGGCTTTCCCCAGCGGCTTGTAGATTCCTGTCTTAGGCTGGGGGAGAGAGCCTGCTTGAAGTATAATAACTTGCTCGCTATGAAGTGGAGGGACAATAAGAATGTTTTCGTACTTACCTCCCTTCATGCAGACACGACGGTCCAAATTCCTACGGCGACTAGTGTTGTGGAGAAACCCCTCTGTGCCCACGAATATAACCAAAATATGGGAGGGGTGGACCTCAACGACCAGTTGTTGGCGCCGTACCTAGTTGCCCGTAAGGCCAGACGCTGGTACAAAAAAGTGTCTGTTTATTTATTTCAATTGGCTTTGCTGAACGCTCATATGCTATACAGAGCTTTAGGACGGACTGGATTCTTCCTTAAATTCCAGGAAGTGATCGTCAGAGCCCTTCTGTTTCCAGACGGTGCTCCACCTCACCTTCCCCAACCAAATGCAGTAAGCCGGCTGCATGAGAGGCATTTTCAATATGTCCTCCCGAGTACCCCTACCCAACGAGCCCCCCAAAAAAGATGTCGTGTCTGCAGCAAGCGCAGATTTAGGCGTGACACCCGGTGTTATTGTCCCTCTTGTCCTGGCAATCCTGGTCTTTGCATGGGTGAATGTTTTGAACGCTACCATACACTAGTGGAGTATTAGCGTAGGGTACAGCACTGCACAGACTAGGACACACTTTCACAGGGTCCTAGGCGCCGTCATTCTTTCTTTTTTATCTGGGGATCATTATCCCGGAGACCTGTTCTGCCATCATACAGGTCCTGCAGAAGGAGTATATTAAGGTAAGATTTTTATCCTTTAATATCACATTTTATTGTATATAATGTTTGCTAATATATTGTATTTCTTTCCTTATCCCCTAATTACCATGATTGTAACATGCTGTGAATGTCCCCTTTGTCCTCATGCATGCTGGATTTTTAGGTAATTATTTTTTTGTCCTTCATACATATTTGCCTTCACTTACCTCCCCAGCATGCTCTCCTGGCCCTATATTCACAACGTATTTTATCAGCTCCATAGTAGTGCTTTACCCCAAACACCCCTAAAATGTTTTTAAATGTGATTTGTGCTTTAAATTCAGACAGAGTGCCAGAGGCTTTTTTTGGGGGGGTCCCAAAATCATTTGGAACCCTCCCTCCCCCCAACTACTAAGTCAGCTGATACCAATTCTCTATCTATCTTCAATCATCTATCTGCTGACTTTGCCAAACCCATGCACACTATACCCATCTCTTTTGTGCTCAGATGTATGGATGAATTCCCCAAAGCATGTAGTGCAAGGGCCTGCCTGTATACTTTCAAATGGTACTGTTTCAAGTTTTTGTATCCTATTATTATCTTGCTAGGTAATAGCAGAATGTCCAAATGTGCTCAAATGTGTACAGTGTCTATTTATATCTTTGAATTATGACACTTCTTACCTGTCCAGTGGGCTGCCAATAGTGTAACTAAGGAGGGGCTGTTCAAAGTAATACCCATTATTTAGGCATTTATCACTCAATGAAGTGGAGAGGGTTACCTGTCCAAGAGCTCCCCCCCTATAATGTTAGAAATGGCCCATGAGAGGGGGGGGGGGAATCTGATAGGTGTACCTTATACTTTGGTCTTTAAAAATTCCCATTAATAAATGTTATCTTGATGTTGGCCAAGAAGGTTTGTGTCTAATCTGCTTTCCATGTTTATGTGCAAAAGACTAATTTTTTTGTTTTCCTCAACAGTTTCCTTCCACGCCACAGAAATGGCAGACTGTGGCCTCCCACTTTGCCCAGCGGTGGGACTTTCCTAACTGCGGAGGGGCAATTGATGGGAAACATGTCCACATCGTCCCACCAACCAACTTGGGGTCGTACTATTATAATTATAAGGGGTTCAATAGTATTGTGATGTTGGCGGTGGTGTCAGCTAATTACGAGTTCCTGTATGTGGACGTGGGGAGGAATGGGCGGATGTCCGATGGTGGAGTCATCACCCAGACTGAGTTTTACAGGCGTCTCCAGAATGGCAGCTTGGACTTGCCACCTCCAGAAGACAATGTGGAAGGACTCCAATTCGTCTTCGTTGCAGATGAAGCATTTGCGCTGGGGGACCATCTTATGCGGCCATTCCCGATGAGGACCCTCACCCCGGACCAGAGGGTTTTTAATTACCGGCTGGCCAGAGCCAGAAGAGTGGTGGAGAACACATTTGGAATCATGGCCAGCCGGTTCCGCCTATTTCTTACACCCATACATATGGCGGAGTATAAACTGAATCATATTATCCTGGCGTGCTGTGTTCTACATAACTTTTCACCTCAACATTCTGCCAACTATGCTGGCTCAGTTGGGCCTGAGGCCGGAATTATAAATGAAACAACCCTGACGGCGCTTGAAAGTGGCCGTCCTGGCTTGCCCTCCCTGAGTGCCCGTGATGTCCGGCTAAGATACCTTGAGTTCTTTGCGGGTAGGGGGCCATCAATATGCCAGACAATGTGTGAAACCTTTATCAAATAAAAAAAAATAAGTAAATCTTTGTTGACATTTACTGCTTGTGTTTGTTTTAGCTGACCCTGACAGAAATGTGGTGAGTCCTGAAAATGGTTTGATTGTGTAACCTTACAAAGCACTGTTGGGTGTTATTTACTAAAGGCAAAGACACTTTGCACTACAAGTGCACTTGAAACTGCACTGAAACTGCACTTATAGTGCAAAGTGGATTGGCCCTTATTAAATAACCCCCATTGTCACATAAAGCAGCAATTGGAGCACCACAAAAGTGTTGTAGCGTTGAGAGAATTATCCACACATTCTTGATTAACAATCTTTTTAATACCAGCACAATCACATGTGCATTTAGATACGGTTTGTCAAACAAACCAACATGTTTGTTGTATAACAATTTTTGGGGTGGCATTATAAAAAGTACAAATGTCCATTTAAGATAAAACAGGCATGTTTCAAACCAACAAGAAAGACACAAATCTTGAACTTACAAAGTTCACATTTGGTAGAACTTGAAGGCAATATAAGACATGAGTATTTAGGAACTGTGTTTGATATTGCGTTCAGATGGGGTGAAGTCACCCCAGGAAAAGCCAAATTTTGAAGATGCACACCAATTTACGAATGTCAACATGTGCTAGCTGCCATCACGGGGGATCAAGAGACGTGTTTTGGGGGTGCAACCCCTTCCTCACAGCTACTTTATTATTGAGGAAGGGGTTGCACCCCCAAAACATGTCCATTGATCTCCCGTGATGGCAGATAGCACATGTTGGCACACTGTGTATATCCTCAAAATTTGGCTTTTCTACAATTCGCGAAAAAAATTTAAAATTGTAGTACACCATAAAAGAAAGGGCTTTGGAGGGGTTTTAAACTCTCCCCAAAACATCAATAATGATCTTATTTTTTTTAATAACATCATTGATGTTTTTCGTGTTGTTTTCCAAGGCAACATTACACCCCATGATCTCCCCGATCAGGTTCTGGGCACTTTCCGAGGTGAAAGGATCTGGATCCACAACATCACGATCACCTAAAAAGAGAGAAACCAAAAAAAAAAACATGTATTATAAATATGGCGGCATCCATCTCTTACCTGAGCCTGTGGTCGCAGACACTCATCTGTTGTGGTGACTAGTTCCACCACGTCTTCTTCCTCCTGCTCTTCTTGTGTTTGGGGTATTTGCCCTTCTTCTAGAGGTGGGGGGTCTCTGGTCTCCTCAGATGAGGGGTGTCCTCCGAGTCTTTTCTCCCCTATGTGAAACAAAAAAGGTATACTTAGCACACAGATATTTGATGGCAGAACTATAAATATGAAACATTGCTTGGAAGTGTGGTACAATTGTCTATTTTGGCAGAGTTCCAAGATGTAGAATTGTTATTGTCCTTTGTCAAGCTTCAATACTTTACCTGTCTTGTACAAGCTTCACAGATGGAGACACCCCTATAGTATACACTGGAGCACCTGTGTGGGCCCCCTAATAAAAAGGGTGTTCTTGTGTCCCACACTAGTGCTCCAGTGTCCAGATGTGAAAACTGCTGCTGAGTGTCCTCTCCTTACACAGAATCTAGTTTGCATTTCATTCTAGTAACAAACACATCTACACAACCAAATTAGTTTCATACAAGTAGGCCCTAAAAAATGTGGTCAAATGCACATTGCAAAAACAATGGTGTTTTATAGGCCGGAAGAAAAATGTTTGATACGAACGAATAATGTGCCCATGAACATGAAAGTTGCCATTTTAAACTGTACAACAGTTCCTAAAAGCACATGGAGCAGCACGAACGTAATAAACACAAAAAAAATAGGAACACAGCACAACTACTTACTTTTTTGCAGCACTCTACAGATCTTTCTGTACTGCTCGTGTTCTCTTAATTTCAGGTCCGACCACCGCTTCCTGAGCTGATCTTTCGATCGTCGTACCCCGAAATTCCGGTGCAGACTTTTGACCACTTTTGCCATTATCTTGGCCTTTCGGACATTGGGGTTGGGGTAAGGTCCATACTTTCCATCATAGTCGGCCTTCTTCAGGATGTCGACCATCTCCAACATCTCCCCAAAGGACATATTTGAGGCCTTAAATCTTCTCCTTCTTGATCCAGATGTTTCCGGATCCGGGCTTTCCTCCCCCTCCTCCTCGTTGGTGTAATTAGCACGCACCTGCTGTGTCTCCGCCATGTGCTCTTCCCCCACTGCGCTGAACAAAAAGGGGCGGGGAATAGACTAGAACATCAGGGGCGGGCGGAGTTACACGCATGCGCAGTGTGTATAAAGTGTAACACGCGTGCGTAGTACGTACGATCTGTGAGCAGAGGAAGGAGTATCGAAGGCGCCAATCGTGATAACGAAGGTAAGAGCCAAACTTGGGCCTATACTGCTTCTAGATTGAGGCCTATATTGTAACAAGATTAGTAGAGTTTTGCCTGACATTAGGGTTTGTCTTGTGTTGTGTCTTGCAGTGAAAATGGATATCTTGAAAGATAACGACTTTATGGCAATCTTCATTAATATGTTCAGGGAGCTGCCTTGTCTGTAGCAGATAAACCACCCACATTATAAGAACCAAACAAAGAGGAAGGCAGCACTGGATCAATTGCTGGAATTTGTGAAGACAGTGGTCCCCACGGCAGACATGACCTATTTGAAGATCCTAATTGGTGGCCTGAGGAGTACATATCTAAGGGAGCACAAGAAGGTCCAGGATTCCCAGAGATCCGGAGCAGCAGATGACATCTATGTCCCCAGGATGTGGTATTATGACAGGCTGCATTTTCTGGCAGGCCAGACTGAACCCAGGTCATCACTCTCCAGTCTTCCTTCCACGCTTCCTTCCCCCCCAGCTGAGGCTTCTGATGCCCAACCTGGGCCTTCCAGGCAGCAACATGTGGAGGAGCCCAGATTGAGCCAGGTATAGCATTCCTCTAAATATTTCTGCTTGTCCAATCAATGATGTTAACTAGATGTTAGTTTGGAGTACTAATTTATGATTGTGATTGATGCAAAAACTAAAACCATGTCCCTTTTTCATACACAGGGAAGTCTCAGCCAGGAGGTGGCAGGGCCAAGCAGGCTGCTCGATATGCAGGTCCCTCCCCTACACCCGCAAAGACAGAGTGGCAGGAAGAGGTGTACCCTGGAGGAGGCTGCCATAGGCCTCTTTTGGAAGGCTACAGAGGCCCTGAGAACCCCCCACACTGTGGAGGAGGACTTTGCTTGCATAACTGCCTGCAAAATGAGGCAAATGGAGGAGGGCCAATGACTCCTGTGTGAGTCCTTAATTTTGGAAGCTCTCAATAAGGGGTTGAGGGGCCAAATAACATCTGCTACCCACATTTGTGACCTTACACATGGTCCTCCTCCTCCAGGTCCTACTCCTCCTCCTCCTCCTCCTCCAGGTCCTACTAGTCCTCCTGCCAAATCTCCAACACCTGAGCCACAGCCAGGAAGGAAGCGTGGAAAGAAGACCAGAAAGTGATGACCCTGGGTCCAGTCTGGTCTGGCAAAAGATGTAGGCTCTTGTAGTACCACAGCCTGGGGACACAGATGTCATCTGCTGCTTTCCGGATCTCGGGAACTTCTGGACCAGACTGCACTCCCTTAGATAAGGACTCCTCAGGCCACCAATTTTGATGTTAAAGAACTGATGTCTGCCCTGGGGGTCCAAGGCTTCGCTAATTTCTGCTGTTTCTCCAGTGTTGCCTCCATCTTTGGTTGTGAGCCCTTAATAAAGGATTTTTTGTTTTAATTATACTCTCCTATGTGTTTTTTCCTTCAAAAAGGACAGCTTGTTTGTGATGATTCAGGTACATTTCTAAAGTACAATGTGAAATTAACAAGGGGCACCAACACCAAACAATCTCCTTGAGATTAAATAATGTAAGATATCAATGGTGTTGTGGTAACTTGACACACAAAACACACAGAAAAATATTATGGAGTTAAACTAAAAATAAAATAGTATAAGGAGAGGGGGAAATACAGAGATTATAGCGGTGCCAAGAACAACAACCATATTTAGATAAAAAACATGTATTTTTATTAACAAAGTTTTAAAAAGAAAATTATAGAGATTACACAAGTAAGGTGTGCATCAAAATATAGAACATTTAAAACCATTTGTAGCGAATTTTGATGAGATTCGGCCTGAGGATGTGGCGGCCAATCCAGTGAATAGGTATTTGAGAGTCCTACATGTTTCGCCAGAAGTGGCTTCCTCAGGGACAGATGGTTATACCTATAACGCTACTATTTAATCTATATAAAGAAATTAACAATCAGAAACTGTGTATACAACATTACAAATACAGTAACATAAAAAGTGCATTGAAAACGGTTAATGAAATAGTTATACTATGTTTGCGAGCTGTCACACTTGAACCTGACCACCATCAACCCAGAAATGTAACCAGAGATGTCACATCGCACATCCGCTGCCCAGCCCACCCCTCACCCATCCGCCCGAGCCGAGCCACCCACCAGATGGAAAAATTATGACTACCTTTAGGTCACCGGGGACACGCACGGGGAGCCTCAGAAGCCACACCGCGAGCACCAGGTACAGTAAACGGCTGCAGGGGGCAGGGATAAGTGAACCTGGCAGAGAAAGGCAGTGTTGGAAAGGCAACGTGTCGAAGTGTATAGATGCTCCTCTGTCTCAGAGACAAGCTCGGTGGAGGTGGTCCTCCGAGTTGCATTCTGGGAAGAGGGTATTTATGGGACAGATGCCATGTTCTCGGGGTTTTTTCTTCACAGCCACCTGCTGGCCCTCCTGGCCGACAGGTATGCGTTAAGGAGCTACCTCGTGGTCCTCCGATCAGGAGGCCCACGATGCTACAGCGCAAGGGTGGGTCCAGAGGCTTGTCAGAAAAGTCAGATCACTGCCCTGGCTGTATAGTAAAACAATGCTGTGTAAATCCTAAAACTGGATAGACAGAGATACAAATCAATTGGCAGGTAAAACTGCTACCATAGATGTATTTCAGGTATATATGTTAGCTCTTTGTCAAGGTTCCACCATCAACTGTATAGGGAATACAGTTTATTTTCAGAATTCTACATTTTTATTATTGTAACCACTTCCAGACCGCCGTACGTTGATATGCATCCTCACGTTGAGGAGGAATATTGTTTTTATGGCAGCAGCTAGCTGCCATAACCCCGGTATCTTGTTCTTTAGTAGTTTCCGATAATAGCGGTCTCTGGGGCCTTTTTGATCCCAGATCTCATATTTAAGAGGTTCTGTCGTGCTTTTTTCCTATTACAAGGGATGTTTACATTCCTTGTAATAGGAATAAAAGTGACACTACATTTTTTTTTTAAAAAAGTGTAAAAATAAAAAATAAAAGGTTAAATAAATAGGAAAAAACATTTTTTTAAACGTGCCCCATCCCTCCGAGCTCGCGTGCAGAAGTGAAGGCATACATGAGTAGCCCCCCGCAAACCACACACATGAGGTATTGTCGCAATCCGTAGAGCAAGAGCAATAATTCTGGCCCTAGACCTAGACCACCTCTGTAACTCAAAACATGCAACCTGTAGAATCTTTTAAACATCGCCTATGGAGATTTTTAGGGGAAAATTTTGTCGCCATTCCACGAGCGGGCGTAATTTTGAAGTGTGACATGTTGGGTATCAATTTACTCGGCATAACATTATCTTTCACAATATAAAAAAAAAATTGGGCTAACTTTACTGTTGTCTTTTTTTTTTAATTTAAAAAAGTGGATTTTTTCCCCAAAAAAACTGTGCTTGTAAGACCGCTGGGCAAATACGGTGTGACAGAAAGTATTGCAATGACTGCCATTTTATTCTCTAGAGTGTTAGAAAAAAATGTATAATGTTTGGGGGTTCTAAGTAATTTTCTAGCAAAAAAATGTTTTTAACTTGTAAACAATGAATCTCAAAAAGAGGCTTGGTCCTTAAGTGGTTAAAGGTTACTTGAAAGAATGTTTGTGATGGCCTGCTGGTTTGTATTTTCAAGACCATATTTAACACATAGAGTTGAACCACTTTTTTTCCTGAAGCAAATGTCTATGTTCAGTGATCTATTGTGGATCTGAGCTGAACCCTAAACTTGCTTTGAGATAAGATGAGCAGTCAAGCACAATTGTTGCATTTCATGACTAAGCAGCATGTACTGCATGTATTGTAAAAATGACAAATTGGGTGAAATGTGCAGCGCTTAACATTTCACCCAATTTGTCATTTTTGCAACTTTATCCACTGCTGTGCTGGCTGCTTTTAGTTTTTTTTTTTTTGTTTTTTTTTGAGACAGCGCGGTATATATTTGTTTATAATTTACACTGCATGTATTGTATATGTAATTGATAACTATAGACTAGGGATGGGCTTTATGTTCGGGTCAAACATGAGTTCGACTCGAACATTGACTGTTCGATCGTTCGCTGAACAGCAAACAATTTAGGGTGTTCGCAGCAAATTTGAAAGCCGCATAACACCCTTTAAAAGTCTGGGAGAGATCAAAAGTGCTAATTTTAAAGGCTTATATGCATGGTATTGTCATAAAAATTGTTTGGGGACCGGAGTCCTGCCTCAGGGGACATGTATCAATGCAAAAAGGAGTTTTAAAAATGGCCGTTTTTTCGGGAGCAGTGATTTTAATAATGCTTAAAGTGAAACAATAAAAGTGTAATATTCCTTTAAATTTTGTACCTGGGGGGTGTCTATAGTATGCCTGTAAAGGGGCGCATGTTTCTCGTGTTTAGTCTGACAGCAAAATGACATTTCTAAAGGGAACAAAAAGTCATAAGTGCTAGAGCTAGTGCCGGCTATAATGAATTGTCGGGAAAAAAAATCATTTAAAAGTGCTAGAGCTGGTGCCGGCTATAATGAATTGTCGGGAAAAAAAGTAATTTAAAAGTGCTAGAGCTAGTGCCGGCTATAATGAATTGTCGGGAAAAAAGTAATTTAAAAGTGCTAGTGCCGGCTATAATGAATTGTCGGTCCGGCAATACACATAAAAGTTCATTGATAAAAACGGCATGGAATTACCCCACAGGGGAACCCTGAACCAAAATTAAAAAAAAAATATGTGGGGTCCCCCTAAATTCCATACCAGGCCCTTCAGGTCTGGTATAGATATTAAGGGGAACCCCGGCCAAAATTTTTTTAAAAATGGCGTGGAGGTCCCCCTCAAAATCCATACCAGACCCCTCAGGTCTGGTATGGATTTTAAGGGGAACCCCGCACCAATTTTTTTTTTTAAAAATGGCATGGGGTCCCCCCAAAAATCCATACCAGTCCCTTATCTGAGCACCTGGCAGGCCACAGGAAAAGAGAGGGGGACAAGAGTGCGCCCCCCTCCTGAACTGTACCAGGCCACATGCCCTCAACATTGGGAGGGTGCTTTGGGGTAGCGGCCCCCCCCAAAGCACTTTGTCCCCATGTTGATGGGGAGAAGGGCCTCATCCCCACAACCCTTGCCCGATGGTTGTGGGGGTCTGCGGGCGGGGGGCTTATCGGAATCTGGAAACCCCCTTTAACAAGGAGACCCCCAGATCCCGCCCCTCCCCGTCCCTCCCCTCCCCGTCTCCGACAGACAGGAAAAAAAAGCCGCCTACGATCTGCCTCCATGGGAGGCACCCACCGTAATGACGGGCCTCTCAGGTGACAGTTCTTTTATAAGTGAGGGCGGAGCCACATGCTGTCATCGCCGGGTGACCCCACTCCCCTCTGACATAATGGGATATCCCCATGGCTTTCCCGTAGCATCAGAGGGGGGCGGGGTCACTCGGTTACCCCGCTACCCCAAAGCCCCCTCCCAATGTTGAGGGCATGTGGCCTGGTAAGGTTCAGGAGGGGGCCGCTCTCTCGTCCCCCCTCTTATCCTGCGGCCTGCCAGGTTGCGTGCTCGGATAAGGGTCTGGTATGGATTTTTGGGGGGACCCCACGCCATTTTTTTTTAAAATTTTGGCGCAGGGTTCCCTCCATACCAGATCTGAAGGGTATGATATGGATTTTGAGGGGGACCCCATGCCATTTTTTTAAACATTTTGGCGCGGGGTTCCCCTAATATCCATACCAGACCTGAAGGGCCTGGTATGGAATTTAGGGGGATCCCCCACTCATTTTTTTTTTTAAATTTTGGTTCGGGGTTCCCCTGTGGGGAAATTCCATGCCGTTTTTATCAATGAACTTTTATGTGTACTGCCGGACCGACAATTCCTTATAGCCGGCACTAGCTCTAGCACTTTTAAATGATTTTTTTTCCCGACAATTTATTATATCCGGCACTAGCTCTAGCACTTTTAAATTACTTTTTTTTTCGCTTTAGAAATGTCATTTTGCTGGCAGACTGTTCTAAACATGGGAAACATGCGCCCCTTTACAGGCATACTATAGACACCCCCCAGGTACGAAATTTAAAGGAATATTACACTTTTATTGTTTCACTTTAAGCATTATTAAAATCACTGCTCCCGAAAAAACGGCCATTTTTAAAACTTTGTTTTGCATTGATACATGTCCCCTGGGGCAGGACCCGGGTCCCCAAACACTTTTTAAGACAATACCATGCATAGAAGCCTTTAAAATTAGCACTTTTGATTTTTCATGTTCGTGTCCCATAGACTTTAACGGTGTTCCGCCTGTTCGAACAAATATTTTGCCTGTTCGCATGTTCTGCTGCGAACCGAACGGGGGGTGTTCCCTACTATATCAGAGGTAAATAGAAAACACCGCGCTAACCAGTAAAATGAATGAAAGCTGCTGCATACAGTTTGACAAAAACAACAAAATAGGCATATGGAGAAATGCAGCGCATGTACAAATGAATATAGGTCTTTAAAATGGTGAAACAGTCAAGAAATAACTAATTGACCACAGGTGCCTTGAAACACAAACGTCCATAGATGGATGTAAATGTCCAACCGCACAGGAGGTATAAGTACTCCAAGGGGTGGTGATGGTCTGATGGTTGTCAGAAAACACCTGGCATCATACAGCGACTTCCCAACCGAGAAACCGGGTCCCAATGGGTCATTCAGAGAAAGTGCAAAAAAGCCTCTTACCAGATCCTGTGGATTCCTATGTCAGCGACAGGGAATCGCATGCGCAGTTTGTCACAAATGACGTGGAATGGGAGCTCAGGAATCGCCAATCTCTTGGATTGTGGTCTGTATGGATCTCGGCCGGCAACCGGATGGGTCCTCACAACGAACCGTCCTCACACCGAACCGTCCCAGCATGCATCAGAAGTTTCACAAACGGTCCCCCGAAAGGAGCAGTTGGAGGGACTGGATCTCATGCGGTAAATGTGGAAACAAAAAGAATGTGCCTCCACATGGTGCAGATAAAAAAGGGTGTTTTTATTGACAAAAACGACCATACACAAATAAAAGCGTGATCACGGTGGATAAAAACAAATGGGCAACAAAGAGAGTGGTGTATGTACCCGACGCGTTTCGACCTAGGGGTCTTCAACAGGGGCATAGACCACTCACTCCAAGTTGCCAAATATATATAATAAAATTATTTAGAGAAGGACCAATTACAAGGGCTGAAAAACCAGGAGATTGGATTGGGTGAATACAATCACATGACTTGCTTGAATGTCTAGACATAAAGATCATACACAATTTCTATATAAATAAATGAATGACATTAAGGTGAAGCTCAGGAGACTGTATAAAGGTCTACAAGCAGAAAAATATATCACTCTATGATCTCTCTAACAAAAATAAAGCATTTAAAGATTAAATGAAAACAGCACTCCTCTGCTGACAGTCCGGCAGAATGTACCGCCCTGTCAGCCAGAGGAGCCAATCCTCAATAAGAAGACAAAAGGTGTTAAATAAAGCTGACCAATAGGCCGCTATGTATGAGCCGGCCTCTATCCCTGAACGCCCACATGACCAGTCTGTGTAGGAAATGATGTCACGTCCGTGGGCGTGTCTGACGTCTCCCTCTCACATGACTCACTGGGCCAATCAGAGAGCAAACATCCCACTCAACTCTGCTGCACGTACAATCCGTACACCGCAGAGGGATGGGACTTAAATAAATACACCTAGCGTCCCGGCAATGCAATCCAGCAAGCAACGGACGCTAAATGAGACAAAACAGCATCTCTATGGTGTCTGTGTAAAAAAAAATGTGTTATGCAGCAGACCGGGACCCGATGACCCGGAAGTGTGCATAGAACTCCAGTGAGCCAGAAGTGTATTGGAAGTGGGGACAATTTCTATATAAATAAATGAATGACATTAAGGTGAAGCTCAGGAGACTGTATAAAGGTCTACAAGCAGAAAAATATATCACTCTATGATCTCTCTAACAAAAATAAAGCATTTAAAGATTAAATGAAAACAGCACTCCTCTGCTGACAGTCCGGCAGAATGTACCGCCCTGTCAGCCAGAGGAGCCAATCCTCAATAAGAAGACAAAAGGTGTTAAATAAAGCTGACCAATAGGCCGCTATGTATGAGCCGGCCTCTATCCCTGAACGCCCACATGACCAGTCTGTGTAGGAAATGATGTCACGTCCGTGGGCGTGTCTGACGTCTCCCTCTCACATGACTCACTGGGCCAATCAGAGAGCAAACATCCCACTCAACTCTGCTGCACGTACAATCCGTACACCGCAGAGGGATGGGACTTAAATAAATACACGTAGCGTCCCGGCAATGCAATCCAGCAAGCAACGGACGCTGAATGAGACAAAACACCATCTCTATGGTGTCTGTGTAAAAAAGTGTGTTATGCAGCAGACCGAGACCCGATGACCCGGAAGTGTGCATAGAACTCCAGTGAACCCGAAGTGTATTGGAAGTGGGGACACATATAGTGAAATATAATGTGTTGGGAAATGACTAACTGAGGTGGAATAGCATAAATGTGTAAAAAAATACTGGAGTGACATGTGTGAATGTCTCTTAAGGTCCATGTGTGTTAGGTGGGACTGAAATAAAAAATTAAAAAATTGAAAAATTATGTGAACACAAAATCTCCAAAACGCACATTGTAAAATGTGTTAAAATGAATCTATATGTGGAGGGAATGTGTGGATTTGTAAAGTGACCCAAATATTCACCCAATTGAAATTGGTCCAATCCAAATTGACCCATTCGGTCTATGCTGATGATTCTTTACAGTCAAGGTATCATAGGGATAACTATCAGATATTTGGGTCACTTTACAAATCCACACATTCCCTCCACATATAGATTCATTTTAACACATTTTACAATGTGCGTTTTGGAGATTTTGTGTTCACATAATTTTTCAATTTTTTAATTTTTTATTTCAGTCCCACCTAACACACATGGACCTTAAGAGACATTCACACATGTCACTCCAGTATTTTTTTACACATTTATGCTATTCCACCTCAGTTAGTCATTTCCCAACACATTATATTTCACTATATGTGTCCCCACTTCCAATACACTTCGGGTTCACTGGAGTTCTATGCACACTTCCGGGTCATCGGGTCTCGGTCTGCTGCATAACACACTTTTTTACACAGACACCATAGAGATGGTGTTTTGTCTCATTCAGCGTCCGTTGCTTGCTGGATTGCATTGCCGGGACGCTACGTGTATTTATTTAAGTCCCATCCCTCTGCGGTGTACGGATTGTACGTGCAGCAGAGTTGAGTGGGATGTTTGCTCTCTGATTGGCCCAGTGAGTCATGTGAGAGGGAGACGTCAGACACGCCCACGGACGTGACATCATTTCCTACACAGACTGGTCATGTGGGCGTTCAGGGATAGAGGCCGGCTCATACATAGCGGCCTATTGGTCAGCTTTATTTAACACCTTTTGTCTTCTTATTGAGGATTGGCTCCTCTGGCTGACAGGGCGGTACATTCTGCCGGACTGTCAGCAGAGGAGTGCTGTTTTCATTTAATCTTTAAATGCTTTATTTTTGTTAGAGAGATCATAGAGTGATATATTTTTCTGCTTGTAGACCTTTATACAGTCTCCTGAGCTTCACCTTAATGTCATTCATTTATTTATATAGAAATTGTCCCCACTTCCAATACACTTCTGGCTCACTGGAGTTCTATGCACACTTCCGGGTCATCGGGTCCCGGTCTGCTGCATAACACATTTTTTCACACAGACACCATAGAGATGCTGTTTTGTCTCATTCAGCGTCCGTTGCTTGCTGGATTGCATTGCCGGGACGCTAGGTGTATTTATTTAAGTCCCATCCCTCTGCGGTGTACGGATTGTACGTGCAGCAGAGTTGAGTGGGATGTTTGCTCTCTGATTGGCCCAGTGAGTCATGTGAGAGGGAGACGTCAGACACGCCCACGGACGTGACATCATTTCCTACACAGACTGGTCATGTGGGCGTTCAGGGATAGAGGCCAGCTCATACATAGCGGCCTATTGGTCAGCTTTATTTAACACCTTTTGTCTTCTTATTGAGGATTGGCTCCTCTGGCTGACAGGGCGGTACATTCTGCCGGACTGTCAGCAGAGGAGTGCTGTTTTCATTTAATCTTTAAATGCTTTATTTTTGTTAGAGAGATCATAGAGTGATATATTTTTCTGCTTGTAGACCTTTATACAGTCTCCTGGGCTTCACCTTAATGTCATTCATTTATTTATATAGAAATTGTGTATGATCTTTATGTCTAGACATTCAAGCAAGTCATGTGATTGTATTCACCCAATCCAATCTCCTGGTTTTTCAGCCCTTGTGATTGGTCCTTCTCTAAATAATTTTATTATATATATTTGGCAACTTGGAGTGAGTGGTCTATGCCCCTGTTGAAGACCCCTAGGTCGAAACGCGTCGGGTACATACACCACTCTCTTTGTTGCCCATTTGTTTTTATCCACCGTGATCACGCTTTTATTTGTGTATGGTCGTTTTTGTCAATAAAAACACCCTTTTTTATCTGCACCATGTGGAGGCACATTCTTTTTGTTTCCACATTTACCGCATGAGATCCAGTCCCTCCAACTGCTCCTTTCGGGGGACCGTTTGTGAAACTTCTGATGCATGCTGGGACGGTTCGGTGTGAGGACGGTTCGTTGTGAGGACCCATCCGGTTGCCGGCCGAGATCCATACAGACCACAATCCAAGAGATTGGCGATTCCTGAGCTCCCATTCCACGTCATTTGTGACAAACTGCGCATGCGATTCCCTGTCGCTGACATGGGAATCCACAGGATCTGGTAAGAGGCTTTTTTGCACTTTCTCTGAATGACCCATTGGGACCCGGTTTCTCGGTTGGGAAGTCGCTGTATGATGCCAGGTGTTTTCTGACAACCATCAGACCATCACCACCCCTTGGAGTACTTATACCTCCTGTGCGGTTGGACATTTACATCCATCTATGGACGTTTGTGTTTCAAGGCACCTGTGGTCAATTAGTTATTTCTTGACTGTTTCACCATTTTAAAGACCTATATTCATTTGTACATGCGCTGCATTTTTCCATATGTTCCCTACTATAGACACATTCACATTCAAATATAAATACCTGACCAGGTATCCTTGAAGCCTAGATGCCTAGACAAGTGTGTTTAGTATGCACTGGTTAAATTTTAAGCGACAGTGGCATGTCATTTTTCTTCTGATGTAAAATTATGCCTAATTTTTTGCAACAACACCTGCCTCTAGGTCACTGGACACTAGTCAAACAGCACAGCTCCCCTCATTGCTATATATCTGCATATACAGAGTAAACCTATGAGGAAGGGGTAGAACAGTTAAGAGCATAACAATAGAAAATGTAATCTCTAAAAGGGTCAACGTTCAGAAAATGCAAAAACAATGGGCAGGAATCGTCACCCAATTAATTACTTTAGGTAATGATTTGTGTGTCAGGACCTAGATCACCTGCTGGTGGCACTGTGGTTCCCTGGGTGGAGAGTTGTAATTCCAGAGTCTACCAGCGGCTGTCTCCCAGCAGCCAGCAGATCCCAGTAGTCAGTTTCCATCTGACGCTGGCTGCTGGGAGGGTATTTAGGTTCTCCTCTATTAGTGCCTCTTGCTCCAGTGTTTTGTTTGCTGCCAGATACTGCTAACCTGTTCCTGCTCCTGCTCCTGCTATGTACGCTGTACCCTGCTGCATGTACCTGCTCTCCATTGTTCCTGATCCTAACTTTGTTTACCTCTTCCATCTGCTCCTTACACCGCCTGTTTTCCCCTGCTTTTTGGTGTTACCCATTTTGTATATAATATATTTAGTTATTTATTAGACTTTTGTTTGTTAGTTATTAGTCATGTACTCTGTTACTTTTTTTACCTATATTTTCATGTTTGCTGTGGGCGGGTTTTTTGGAAGGATTTTGTTTCACTGTAAAAAATTCTCACTTAAAGCATACACCATCTGGTGCAAGTTTCCTGAGTGTAGCCACACAGATTTAACCACCTCTGCTGCTTATTCCTGGCATAACACTGGAGTCCACTAAGACCAGATCAGCTACACTTGGGAACTGGGAGATATTGCATTTACTATTTGCTGTCTTTTATGTTAAGATACATCTAGGGGAGGTTATTAGTCGTGTGAAATTAGTATTAGAACAAAATATCCTTGTCGCTTGATTTGGCAGGATTGCACTAGTGAAAGATGGCTGGAGTTTATTAAGGTAGTACATACCTTGGTTGATCGGGGGAGATTTTCATTTAGTGAAATACAACCTTTGGTTCAAGTTTCCTCTGAATTAGCTTTGCCTGCTACATCACATGGCCATGATTTTATCACTTCTCCCTTTAATATGCCTTAGGTTAGGTCTTTGATATGGTTGTTGGAAGATGACACAGCGCAGAAGCATAACTAGAACCTTCAGGGCCCCGGTGCAAGAAACTGTGAAGGGCCACCCTGACCTCACCCTTTTCCATCCCAGCCCTGGGCTTCCAGTTCTGGAAAGGCATCCATGGACATCCTTCCAGAACCCTGCCTCCCACGTGTCCCCCCGGGGTGCACATCCAGCGTGCTCTTTACCAGCCGATCAGCTGATCACAGCTAAACAGACTTGCCGGTTATTGGCAGTGCTTTCCTCCCACACTGTGTCTGAGTGAGGAAAGGAGAGTTGGCAAGACTAATTTTTTACACTGAAAATCACTTATCAGTGCCCTGGTTATCAGTGCAGCCCATCAGGGCCACTTATCAGTGCAGCCCATCAGGGCCACTTATCAGTGCAGCCCATCAGTGCCACCTATCAGTGATTATTAATGCCCCCTCTCAGTGCCCATCAGTGATGCTTATTAGTGCTGCCCATCAGTGCCTCCTCAGCAGGACTCTGAGCTGTGCTCATCAATGCCGCTTATCAGTGCTGGCTATCAGTGCCACCTACCAATACTCATCAATGCCCCCTATCAGTGCCCATCAGTAATGATTATCATTGCTGTCTATCAGTGTTGCTTAACAGTTCTTCCCATCAGTGCCTCCTCAGCAGGACTCTGAGTGTGTTTCTCTCATACAGCTCAGTGTCAGGTCTGCCAGGAGATTCCAACTGTCACTCTGGTTTCCTGAACGGTAGTATTGTTATCTTAGCATCAGGTGGAGGGATGGTTGAAATCCTGCAGCCAGTATTAAGGGACCACAATAGAAGGTGCAAACAGCCTAACAAGGAACCACCAGCAAATAACTTACAGTTAGTAGAGGCCGAAGACAGGAACCAGGTGGGAGAAAAGGGAAAAAACCTAGACGATCCAAGTCAACGGACCAAGGCAGAAGTACACGGGAGTCAACCAGAAGGCAGTGTCGAGAACAGGCAGGGTCGGCAACAAAATCAGCATTAATCCAAGGGGTAATCCAAGAAGCGGAGTCAGGAACAAGCAAAGTCAGCAACCAGAAACACAATAACATACAAAAGGAACCTATATTAGGGCAAAGACAGGAAGGGGAAGTGATGATTTATAGGCCACTAAATGATGTGACTGCCTACAGCTGGACCCTGGACACTGGGTCCAGGGTCCAAGATCAAGGAGCAGGGCAGAACAAGGGTCTACACAGAAGTAAGTTCCCCAGTGTCTCAGGAAGTAGGGAACCATCCACAGAACACCAGGTCCCAGGATCAAATAGCGGACATGGCATGACAGTGCCTCCCACACAAAGATGCCCCTCCAACCTATTTGGGTTTGGATGGGTGCCTATCGTTCAATGACTTGACCAACTGTGGGGAATGAACATCACGAGCAGGCACCCAAGTCCTTTCTGCAATAGAGTAGCTCTTCCAGTCCACTAGATACTGCAATTGTCTACCCCTACGTCGGGAATCCAGAATTTTACCAACTTCGTACTCTTGATGGTCATCCACAGAGACCGGAGAAGGACGTCTAGAGGGTAGAGAGAACCTATTTTTAACAAAGGGTTTAGGCAAGGATACATGAAACGTATTAGGAATTCGAAGGTGAGGAGGCAAGCGTAGTTTATAAGCCACCGGGTTGACCTGACAAAGAATGAGAAAAGGTCCTATAAATCTAGGACCTAACTTGGGAGAGGGTTGTCGCAGTTTAATGTTCTTGGTGGACAACCATACCAGCTAATTGAGATGATAGCGGGGTGCAGGTTTTCTGTGACAATCTGCATACCCTTTGTACCTGTGTACAGATTGAAGCAGAACCTTTCTTATGTTTCTCCAGTGCATAGTTAATGTTGACACCATGTTGGCTGCCACAGGTACTTCTACCAAGGAGGACTGGAAGTGGAGAACCCTGGGTTGATACCCAAAGGCAGCTTGGAAGGGTGAACATCTTAGAGAAGTGTGCCATTGTGAATTGTGCAAGAAAATTATAAATAATAATAGCGTTAATATTAACCTATTAATATTGCACAGTGTACCATCAATATGTGAGTATTAAAAATTGGTGAGCCATAGGAATAAAGTAAAAATATATAAATATCCTTCTGTGAAAATAAACTAAATTAATTCACACATGTAAATATATGTATCATAATCCACTTTGTGCGCACCAAAAAGTCTCTAACAATATAATTGCGGGACTAGATAATCAAGCCTAAATGAGTGACAGATGGTTCTTTCAGACAATTCCACTGCTGATTTCTAAGGATAAATTTCCGGCTTTCAGCAGGCTTCCAGAACATGAAAGACAAAAAAATAAAACAAGACCATTGCACAGGCAATGTGACAAAGCAAACCCCTATGCAGTATAGGGTGAACCTCACTCACACTTCCCCGTAGATAAGATCGCATATGAAATGATCAGCTGCATACAGCATATCGCTGGGAACTCCTCATCCACAGCCAGTGCACACAAGAACACTGCTGGATACGTCACAGGCTCCTTCTCCCGACACGTTGCGTCACCAGACACGTGACTTGAAAAAGTCACGTGTCTAGTGACAATATCAACAGGAATGCCGTGTAAACGGATGACATTTTCAGTAAAGGATTGAGCTAAGCTAGGAGCAGACGGTAGTGTGGGCACAGGAATGAAGTGGGCTAATTTAGAGAATCAGTCTACTACAACCCAAATTACGGTATTCCCACTGGAGGTGGGTAAGTCTACAATAAAATCCATGCTAATATGAGTCCTGGGAGCATGAGGAACAGGTAAATGTTGTAGTACACCTTGTGGAACAGATTGATGAATCTTGATGGCCGCACAAACGGAACAAGCTTTAACAAAGGCTATCACATCCCTCTTTAGGGTAGGCTACCAAACCAGGGATTTCAAGCATAAGGTTTGATTGATACCAGGGTGTCCGGATACCTTCTGCCCATGGGTCCATTGCAAAACTTCTAATTCTTGGGGAACAAACAAGGTATTGGGCGGAACTTAAAGATTGGAAGGTACTAGAGAGCCAACTAGTTCCTTTGTAGGGTGGTATTCAGTTGAGCGATGATTCACTCGGAAGGAACAATATGATCCAGAGGTACTTACAGATTCTCGCAAGGGAATTGTCGAGACACGGCATCATCTTTGTTGTTCTTGGTGCCCGGAATGATTGTTACCACACAGTTAAACCGGGAGAAGAGAAGTGCCCAGCAGGCTTTTTTGTAATTCAGTCTTTTGGCCTTCTCCAGGTAGGTAAGGTTTGTATGGTCAGTCTGAACTAGACATGTGCACTGACAAAAAATTTGTTAGTTTTCGTTTCATTCGTTTTTTTGCTTTTTTCGGAAATTCGAAAATTTGGAAATTTGAAAATTCGGATTTTCAAATTTTCAAATTTCCAAATTTTCGAATTTCCAAATTTCGAAAATTAGGAAATTCAAAAATTCGAAAATCCGAGAATTTGAAAATCTGAAAAAAGAAAGAAAATCAGTCAAATTTGAAATAACTAACTAATAATAACTATTAAATTATAGGTATTGGAATTTCCTTTAAAATGTGGCTGTTTGTGAACGTAACGAATACAAATTTATCTAAAGTTACGAATCATCTGAAATAACGAATGATGCATCTAAACAAATGAAATGGAACAAATTAATAATAAATAATCATAATAAAAAGGTTTTATTATTATTGTTATTTATTATTATTAGATTGTTGCATTCCATTCATTTAGATACGGCATTCGTTATTTCAGATAATTCGTAACTTCGGATAAATTCGTACTCATTACGTTCACTAACTGCAAAATATGAAAGGAAATTCCAATACCTATAATTTAATAGTTATTATTAGTTATTATTTCAGATTTTCACATTTCCGTTTTTCATTCTTTTGAATTTTCATTCTTATTTTCAAATTTACAAATTTCCTAATTTAGAATTTCTGACATTTTGAATTTCCTAATTTCACATTTCTGAAAATTTCAAATTTCCTAATTTCAAATTTCTGAAAATTTCGAATTTTCAAATTTTCCAAATTCCGAATTGGAATTTTCACATTTCTGAAATTTTCCACTTTCCGAAATTTTCCAATTTCCGAAATTTCGAATTTCCGATTTCCGAAATTTCGAATTTCCGAGTTCCAAATTTCTGAGTTCCGAATTTTCGGAAATTCTAAATTTCGGAAATTTAAAAATTTGGAAATTCGGAAGTTTTGGAATTAACAAATTTGTCAAAATTTGTTAAAAAACTAATTCGGAGCTAAACGAATTGCACATGTCTAGTCTGAACCACAACTGGACGTTCCGTACCGTCTAATAAGTGTCTCCATTCAGAGAATGCTAGCTTTATGGCCAAAAGCTCTATATTCCCTATGTCAAAGTTTTGTTTGGCAACAGAGAATTTCTTGAAGGCGACCGGATGAAGTTTATTGGAAGTAGGATCTCGTTGAGATAATACTGCTCCGGCGCCTACTTCGGGGGCATCAAACTCCAAGAAAAACTGAGTAGAAAGCTGATGGTGGCAGAGAACAGGAGCAGAGCAGAAAGCAAACTTTAGGAGATCGAATGCCTCCAGAGCTTCTGGAGACCACAGAGACCAGTTGGTCCCTTTTTTAGTGAGAGCAGTGATGGGAGCCAGAATCTTAGAAAAATACTTGATAAATTTTCGGTAGTAATTACAGAATCCAATGAATCACTGAATTTCCTTTAAAGTGGTTGGTCTGGGCCATAGTAAGATGGCACCAAGCTTCTTGGAATCCATCTGGAATCCTTCGGATGAGATTATATACTACAAGAAAGGTATTTCCGGTAGTTCAGGAAGCCCTTGGAAAGTTTGGCGTACAACCTACGATCTCTTAAACATTGGAGAACAGTGCATACATGGCAATGATGATGCTGTTGTAAATCCTTAGAGAGAATGAGAATATCGTCCAAGTAGTTGACAACAAAAGTGTCGAGTAGATCCCTGAAAATATCATTTACGAACTCTTGGAACACAGCGGGGGCATTGCAAAGACCAAATGGCATCACTCATAATGCCCCTACGAGTATTGAAAGCTGCCTTCCATTCATCCCCTGCTTTGATTCTGATGAGATTGTAGGCAGAACGAAGGTCAAGTTTGGTAAAGATCTTAGATCCTTGAACATGGTCAAACAGCTCAGTAATTAAAGTGAGAGGGTACCGATTTTTTACAGTAATTTGATTAAGAGCCCTGTAGTCAATGCAGGGCCTAAGTCCTCCATCTTTCTTCTCCACAAAAAAGAACCCTGCCCCCATGGGAGACATGGAAGGGCAAATTAAACCCTTTTTTAGACTTTCTTCAGTGTACTCTTCCACCGCCTTAGTCTCCGCGAGGCTGAGCGTATAGGTAGAGCCCCTGGTAGCAAATCTATAGGGCGGTGGGGAGGGAGAACCTCCGCTTTCTTTTCAGAAAACACATCAGAAAATGGGCATAGACCTCAGGTAATTCAGGGGCCGTAGTCACCATATGAATGGACACATCGTCATGTACTACCTTTTGGAAACAGTTGACATGGCAGGATGGGCTACAGGCAGAAATTTGACCAGAGGACCAGTCAATAGACAGGTTGTGTTTACATAACCAAGGAAAACCGAGAACTACTGGGTACTTAGGAGACGGAATGATGTCAAACAATAAGACTTCAAAATGCAAAGTACCCAACAGGATGGAAAGAGGCTTGGATTCATGTGTGATAAGTCCATCAGCAAGAGGGTCTCCGCCAAGAGTAGTTACACAGAGCGGTGGATCTTTCGGAACAGATGGGATCTGAAGACTCTTAACCAGCGCTGTATCGAGTAATACCCCACCAGCACTGGAATCAATAAAAGCAACTGTGGAACAGCACTTATCATTCCATTACAAGGATATAGGGACTACTAGTCTCTCTTGAGGAGGATTCAAAACAGCATGGCCTAATGAGGATGCTCGATCACCCATTAAGCCCAGAAGTTTCCGGCCGCACCAGACAAGAACGCAGGAGGTAAGCCGACTTTCCACAATATAGACAGAGGCCTAAAGTCCTGCTTTTGGTACGTTCATTGTCAGATAAATGCACAGCCCCTACATCCATGGGTTCTTCCTCAGACCCGACAGTAGAAGGGACTGAAGGGGCTAGTAATTGCCGATGGGGATATTTAGCATCAAATCTGTGAAGAATAAATTGTCTCTGACGCACGGCCATTCAGAGAAGCGAGTGTCCACCAGGATACACAAATTGATGAAATCCTCCAGGGTCGCTGGGACCTCACGGTATGTTAATTCGTCCTTTATGCATTCCACAAGACCTCTGCGGGAGCCTGCCTTAAAGGCGCAATTATCCCAGGTAGTCTTTGCCACAAGCGTGCGGAATTCAAAGGCATTGACCACTACACTACACGATGTCCACTACACTGACCACTACACTACACTGACCACTATACTGCACTGTCCACTACATTAACCACTACACTACACACTGTCCGCTACACTACACACTTCCCACTACCTTGATGTAAATCGAGAATACAGGACTCAGCTGCAGCTACTCTGCCAGGAACGTTAAATATTTTCTCAAAGGTTTTCATAAATGTGGGGTAGTCGATAAGTATAGGAGAATCTATACACCCAGGACAAAGCTCTGCCCTTTAGCAAGGAAATAATAAATGTCACCTTGGCTTGAGCAGAGGCAAACACAGAAGGTTGATTTCTAAAATGCAACCATCAATGGTTGAGAAATCCCCTGCAATCTAAGAGGTTCCCATCATACTTCTCAGGAAGAGGTATCTTAGGAGCGGGAGAACTCTGGGGGTTAGACAAGACAACAGGTTCCCCAGCCCCAGACTCTTGGTTATTAGATGTAGCAGGACTAGCACCATGTGCAGTAGACAAAGAGGATAACAGTCATGATAGCATCTAATTTCTCCTTCAATGACTGTACACGATTGGCCTGCTCACCCAACAGCTGTCCCTGAGGAGAGATTGCCTGGACCCGCTTGCTGAGGTCCATCTGGCCCTAATATAATGTCAGGTCTGCCTGGAGATTCCAACCATCATGTCGGTTTCCTGACCGATAGTCTTGTTATCCCAGTATCAGGTGGAGGGATGGTTGAGATCTGCAGCCAGTTATAAGAGACCACAATAGAAGGTACAAACTGCCTAACAAGGAACCACCAGCAAATAACTCATGGTTAGTAGAGGCCGAAGACAGGAACCAGGTGAGAGAAAGGGCAAACCTAAACTATCCAAGTCAGTGGACCAAGGCAGAAGTACACGGGGGTCAACCAGAAGGCAGCTTCGGGAACGTGCAGTGTCAGCAAAAAAATCATCGTTAATCCAAGGGGTAATCCAAGAAGCGTAGTCAGGAACAAGCAAAGTCAGCAACCAGAAACACAATAACATACTCCAGGAACCTATACTAGGGCAAAGACAGGAAGGGGAAGTGATGATTTATAGGTCACTAAATCATGTGACTGCCTACAGCTGGACACTGGGTGGGGCCAGGGTCTAAAATCAAGGAGCAGGGCAGAACAAGGGCAGAAGGAATTTCCCCAGTGTCTCAGGCAGTAGGGAACCATCCACAGAACTCCAGGTCCCTGGATCAAATACCGGACACGGCATGACACTCAGAGCCTGCACTGGCAAACCCCCTCTCTCCTCCCTAGCACAGATGGGAGAGTAGAGAGCCCATCTGCTTCTTCTTCTCCTCCCGCCCCTCTCCTCCTGTGTGAAGTGGGAAGTGCAACTAATCTCATGAACCCATATTTTATTCACAATAGAAAATAGAAAACATGTCAACTGTTTAAACTAAGACAATTTTAAATTTTAAGAAAAAAATACGATATTTCTGAAATTGATGGCAGTTGACTACAATCTCCACTACATTTTAGCCGACTAAGATCTCCAGCACATTTTAGTCGACTAAAATCGAATGGATTTACTTATATTGTAATGCATTATTTAAACATTTCACTAGAATTTCAAAACTCATTATGTACTCCTGGAGCAAAAATCTAATAAGAGGTTATTTATAGTAATAAGATTTGAACATCAAACTACAGACACAGATTTAGCCATTGTGATATACTGTATAACATCTTTATAAATAAAACCAAGTGTCAAAAACATCCAAAGATATTGTTTTTTGAGAAGCAGAAATGCAATTTTAAAATATAAAAAAAACTATAAACTCTATAGGACGCAACCAAGCTTTTAGCAAAAAAAAAGAAAAAGAAGGTCACTTTAAGAGTGACCAGGCGCCGGACACATGCCAGTCTATGGGAAGCTTCACAGCTTGCAATCAGCTGGTTGCAAGCTGGGAAGCTCATTTGCCCGTGTTCAGGGCATGTTCAGGGCACAAGCGATGCACCAGCAAACATTCCCACTCTCCAGTGATTTGTCCCTGGCTCTTGTCCATTTTTTTCATTGGCCGGGACCGGAGGGCAACTGGGCAGTGCTTTCTCAGCACTATGGCGTCACTCCCAGTTTCCCTGGAGTCGGAGTGGAGCAGCTCTTGTCCATTTTTTTTATTGGCTGGGACCGGAGGGCGACTGGGCAGTGCTTTTTCCCTGGAGTCACAGTGGGAGTAGTCTCTCACTGCGGAGACTACTTGACTGTAACCCGGGTCCCTATGATGTGAGGCGGGGAGCAGATCATAGATGTGGTGGTTGGGTGCAGAGCTGGCAGTGCTGAGCCCGAGCGCAATGTACCAGAGCAGAAGGTGGATGTGGGGATTGGAGGTGATCTCTCTCACTGGGGGTGATTTACTAAAGACCTGCGCCTGTGCTGCAGTGGAGAAATTGGAGCAATTGCACAAAAAACGGAACTCAAGACATTTATCAAAAATTATGGTGCACTTATATGCACCAAACCATATGTACATAGGAAGCGCTATTGCGCACTTGTGCAATCCTTCGCGCCTACCATTAGCAAGCGCAGCCAATGTAATCTTCTACTACAGTTTACCATCTTCTGTTACCAGGCTAAAAAGTATGTATATAATATTGTTTAAATGCACAAATTCTGTCCAGAACATGTAGATCTGTCGTACAACTAATCAAGCCTTTTTACACCCTTCTTTCAGCTTACTCAACTGCACATGCACATTGTCAAAGCTCACCATTTCATCCTCGCCGGACAGGGCGCACACGCTTTAGCTTGTTAAATATGTGTGTTGCACACAGGCACATCTGTGTTCTCCAGCGTGCACAACTGCTTATACATCGGGCACTTGCTCATTGTAGTTCTAATCATGTTAATGAGCTTTTCCTTATCACATGGAGAATATTGCTTCCAGTTTTATTCCATTCATTCACTTATTTTTTAAACAACTTCATTCTAGAGATCTTCCTCCTATCAACAACTGTGCGGATGTTCCCTGGACTTGTAATTGTGCATTTTATGGTGATAATATATAATCATTGGTGGAGCCGAAACTTCCATGAAAACATCTTTTCAATACATGTCTGTGTATTGTGCATTCTGGACAATTCATTTCCCCATACACTGTGCAATCTGATTGGATGATTGGATGATAAATACACTCATTTGTCTGAGCAATTAATTTCCCCATACACGGGGGCTGATTTACCCACCATTTGCGCCTTGAGTTGAGAGCCACGCTGAGGCGCAAGGTACGTTTTGGTATTTATGAAACGTTTGCACCGGTAAGGCTCGATTCACATCTATGCATGTTGCTTTTGAGCGTTTCTGCAGTGCTTTTTGCGGTGCTTGCCGCGTTTTTGGACATGCGTTTTTGGCAGCGTTTTGCCTTTTTTTTTTTTTTTTTACAGTGTTTTTTTTATACTGTAAACAGTGTAAAAAAAAGAAAGAAAAAAAACGCGGTAAAAGTCCCCGACCCTTTCCAAAAACGCAGAGGCACAAAAATGCATTGATGTGAACATGTTCCATAGAAACCCATGTTAAAAAATTCCCATGCATTTCTGCAAAATGCAAAATGCATCAAAAAACGTATTAGTGTGAATAGAGCCTAACACAGCGCTATTCCCCATTTACTACAGTAATCTCGGCGCATGGGAGGAGGCGATCAGTGTGCCACTATGGACATGGCACAGGACATCTTCAACTCAAAATTAAAAGAAGCTGGAAGTGCCAATATTATGGGGGTGATGTGGGGTGATGTGACGAAGCATAGTAATAACTGCCCAAGTAACAAAGATGCCCAAAATAGAATAAGAAAGTAACTTTGTCTGAACAAGTTTGCTGTGCCTGCAAGTACGTTTAGAACTGTGTGAGGTCAATTTAAGCACTGCACATGCGCAAGCGGCATTTGCGCTCGTTCAAATGCGTTGGTTCACTGCGTGGCCAAAATCTTGGTAAATGTGAAGTAACGTAAATGCATTTGCGTGGGTTCAACGGGCGCACCTCTAAACTTGACATTTTTTTTTACGCTGGTTCACTTTTATGCCCCATGCACTCAACATAGCTGGCTGCCTTTGGGGCATGTTGGGCTCAGCCCAATACCAACCACAAAGCACCTTGTACCCAAAAGTTTAAAGGGGTTTTCCACATTCTGTAAAGCCCCCCTGTCTGCAGCCCCCCACAACCCCAGCCTAGGGTTGTGTGGAAGAGGCCCTTGTCCCCCTGAATATGGGGACAAGGTGGTTGACTTTTGGGGTGCCCGAGCCCCTCTTGCCCCTAAGCACCCACCCCTCTTTCATGGGCTGGCTTGCTGTGTGTTTAGCTAGGGGTTTGTTAGTGCGTGGGAGGGGCACAATATTTTTAGATTTTGGGGTGGTATTTTTCACGTGGGGGTTCTCATTTTAAGCCTTTACAGCCCCAAATGGCCTTGTATGTATTGGGGGGGCAGGCTATTTTTAGTTTTGTGTTAAAATCTTGCAGCTGCAATGTAGATTTGGATGTTTTCTCTAAAGCCGTACATCTTTGAAGCAGCATTTTGGATACATGCTACAGATGCACCACTTTACAGGCAGAGTACCCCCCCAAGTTACTAGCTTTAGGGCTAGTTCACTCCATAGAAACGCAGTCCAGATGCATGTGCGTTTTTGATGCGATCCAGTGCTTTTATGATACGTTTTTGGTGCGTTTTTGATGCAGTCCAGTACTTTTTTCAACCTTCTTTTTTCTTAACCTTAATTAAGGACATGCTGGATGATGTGTTTAATTTTGGACAGGGGGTGGCTTATTTGGTGTTAGCTGCATTTGGGTTGGTCTGGGCATGCTCAGGGACTTTAGTTTTTTGTGTGTTTGTGAACAGCACTTGGATGTTTCTGGGCATGATCAGAGAGTGTGTTTTTTGGGTTAGTAATTTAAGGACATCCTTAACAGGTGTACCTACTTTGAAGTTCTCTCTACATTGGGTGAACTTGCATTTCCTGACAGACTCCATGGCAGCAACGTGTGGGCTAAGTCCCGCCTCCACTACCCTATAGGACACTACTCCCATAAATCTTTGCTCCCTGCCCATGGCCGTGTTCTTTTTTTGTCCTCCTCCGTAGGACCTAGGTTGGTCTTTCTACCTGAAGATTTGCTCCCACACATTTCCACGCTCTGATGGCCGAGTGGCAACTTGGGACTGGAATGTCGCTAGACTCCGTTAAGCCCTAGCTACTAGCGGGGTATGGAGCGGCCACTGGAAGAGGTGCTGGAGGAAGCCAGTAACCTAGCCACTGGCAGGCTGCGCATTGGTCTAAATAGCCCAGCTAACTAGCAGGTGACCTTGTTTGCCCACGAGAAGTCGGTGATCTTCTTACCTTCGGCCCTGGTGATGATCGTGTGGGGGTGGTAAGATTATTGCTCTTTTTTCATGACAGCAGTGTTTGTTCATCTTTTTGTCATCTCTGTGTTTTGTCTCCTTCATTTGTTGTGGTAGGCATGGCGGCTGGTTCCTCTTGCATTCCAGCCGCTGTTTACTTTCGTTTTCGTCCGCGCGGCCGTACTGTGCATGTGCGAGTACGGCGTGAGAGTGAGGCTTGGTTCGAGCATGCGCGGTAGCGGCAAAATGACGCTAATCGCTCATGCGCACTAGCGCCACGCACGATGCGGCGGTGATATCACAGGGGCGCCTTATTTAAACAGGGGAATAGCCTACAAGCCTTGGGAATGCTTCCGGGCTATTGCGAAGACTTCCCCTAGTCCCTAGTGATCATTATCCTGGTAGGTGGCTCTCTGTGGCTGGTGGGGAAATACTTTTCTACATCTGGCTTCATCTGTCTATTTTTACAGCTCTGATGGAGGCATCTAGAGATATGGACTCTACATCGCCTGCTTGTGGCCAGGCCTCTCACAAAAGGTATTGCGGGCCGGGGGGGGGGGGGAGAAGGGGGGGGGAGAACCTGTCTTGGTCATCCTAGATTACTTTTATCTGTATCTTTTTTCCTTGTATTTCTTTCATGCAGCCCATCCAGGTCAGAACAGCGATGCAGCTCTCACAGGGCAAGCGACTCTTCATAATCGCATCACCAGCGTTCCTCTTCTGGGTCTAAGCACCACGGCTCACCCTCAAGATCTGGGCGCCGTAGCGAGGATCGGTCTCGCTCCTCCAAGGCTCACTCCAGCCGTTCTTCTGCTAGTGTTTGCTGGGGATGTAGATCACAAGTACCTCCTGGAAGATCTCTTTGTGATCTTTGTTTTTCCAAGGCTTCCAATGAAAGAGGGAGCACGGACCAGCAGCTCAAATCCCTGGTCGAAAGGGCTGTTAAAGAGTCTCTTAAAGTTATCGGGTCTAGCCAGATCCCTGTCCCTCAAGCAGAGTCTCCACAGTCGCCAGTAAGGGACTCACAAGTTCAAGACACCTGGGAGTCGTCTCTACCAAGTCATCCTTCAGCGGCGGCATCAGACAGTGAGTCTGAGGAAGATACTTCCTGTGTGGGGTTTGACTGTGCTTTACTCTCCCCCTTGGTAAAGGCTATTAGAGAGGCCTTGAATTGGGAGGATCCTGTGGCTTCTCCTTCTAAGCAAAGAAAGTATTTTAAGCAACTAAAGAAGGAACGTCTCAACTTTCCATTTCTCGCCGAACTCGGTGAGGTCATTACAGACGAATGGGGCAAGGTGGAGGAAAGAATTCTTTGCTTTCTAAAATTCTTAAGCTATACCCCTTCAAGGAAGATGAAGTCAAGCATTTGGAATCGGCCCCACTGGTGGACGCAGCTGTGATGAGGCTAGTAAAACATGTTACACTCCCCTTAGAGGATACGGTTTCTTTTAAAGATGCCTTAGATTGGCAGATTGACTCTGACCTAAAGAGAGTCTACCTCACGGCTGGTATGGCCTGTAAGCCAGCTTTGGCTCTGGCCGCAATGTCCAAGGTAATGGAAGTCTGGTCAGACAGTGTGGATGATACTCTCAAGAGCATTTCGGATAAAGTTGCAAAGAGCTCTTACGGCTAGCATCTGCTTTTCTGGGGGAGGCATCGATTGATATCATCCAGCTGGTGGCTCGGGTCATGCTCTCTGCAGTTATGGCCAAGCGAGCCCTTTGGCTTCGCCCCTGACTGGCTGATTCAGCCTCTAAGCAGGTCTGGTGCCGAATTCCTTTTGATGGGTCTTCCCTCTTCGGCAACAAATTGGATTCTGCCATAACCCGAGCCACTGGGGGGAAGTCGGGGTTCATCCCTCAGGATCGGCGTTTGCAAAGCCAGAGGAAATTTTTTTCTAAAAAACAATACCAGGAACGAGCTAGGGAGGCTCGTAACTACAGGCCGGGCCGTGAATTCTCCAGGACATGGAAGTCAAGGCAGTCAACCTTCAAAAAAGCTGTTAAGAGCAGTTCGACAGGGGAAAGAGAGCCGAACAAATCCTTTTGAGATTGGGCCCGCTCAGACTGGCCAAGTGGGAGCTCGTCTTCTACATTTTTGGCACGTCTGGGCAGCCTCAATCCAGCACTTCTGGACCGTCAGGACAGTCTCTGTAGGCCATATCTGGACTTTCAGCAGATCTCCCAGACTCAGGTGTGTTCCTACCTCCCTTCCGGCCTCAGAAGAAAAAAGGTTGATTCTTCTAACCTACGTGGAATCTTTATTGGTTCAAGGCGCTGCCGTTCCTGTTCCAGACGATCAGAGAGGTATGGGAATTTACTCTCCTCTCTTTATGGTCCAAAAGAAAAACGGATCTTGGAGACCTGTCATAGATCTTACCCACCTGAATCGGTTCATCAAAAAAGAAAAGTTCAAGATGGAGACACTGTCAACAATCCAGCAGTCGGTCCAATCAGGAGATTGGATGATCTCTATAGATCTAAAGGTCGCTTTTTTTCATGTCCCTGTGGCAGAAGATTTTCAGCAATTCCTTCGCTTCTCCGTGGGCAAATTGCATCTACAATTTACATGCCTACCATTCGGGCTATCGACATCTCCCCGTGTCTTTTCGAAGGTATTGTTAGCAGTAGTGGCCCTCTTGAGGACCAAGGGGATCCGTCTCCATCATTACTTGGACGATCTTCTACTACTAGCCCAAAACAGAGACCGATTATTAATGCACAAGAGTCAGGTTATGTCCACTCTCCAGGAATACGGTTGGATCCTGAACCTAGGGAAGAGTCAGTTAATACCATCTCAAACTCTGGTATTCCTAGGGGCCCTTTTCGATACAGTGAAAGGCACCATCTCGCTCCCCGAGGAGAAAGTTTCAATAATTCGGGACAGAATTCGTCCGGCCATTTCAGCCTCCCATCTCCAGGCTCTCCAGTGTCTGAGGATCATCGGCACTATGGTGGCTACGATTCCAATGGTGAAGTGGGCTCAATGGAGGATGAGACCCTTCTAAAAAGGGTTTCTTCATCAGTAGTCAGGCAGCAAGACTCATTCGTGTCACCTCTTCAATGAGGAACTCCCTGCCCTGGTGGCTCCAGCGGGAAAATCTTTACAATTGTCATTCCATTCTTCCCATCTCATGGATAACGGTAACAACGGATGCCAGCAACAAGGGCTGGGGCGCCCACTGTCTGACAGAAGTGGCACAGGGTACCTGGGACTTTCCTTCCAGAAGAACGGTGTCGAACATTCTGGAATTGAGGGCAGACCTCAAGGCGCTACTAGCTTTTCGTCATCTACTTTCCGGAACCTCGGTTCGTCTCAGGTTAGACAACACGACGGCTGTGGCGTACATAAGGAGACAAGGGGGTACTCGGAGTCTGTCCTTACTTCAGGAGGTAGAGCCAATTATGACTTGGGCTCAGAGGAACCTGGTCAATATAACAGTAACATACGTACCAGGGATGCAGAATGTTCAGGCAGATTTCCTATCTTGAGTTCGTTTAGACAACAACGAATGGTCCCTCAACGAGGAAGTATTCATTTGGATTCTGACCTTAGGAATCTCTCCAGAAATCGACTTATTCGCCTCCCCTTGCAACAAGAAACTGGCAAGATATTATTCGAGGTTCCGGGATCCTCAGGCTTATGGGGTGGACGCCCTGACGGAGCGATGGTGGTTCCGCAGAGCTTATGCCTTGCCTCCAACCCCCATCATTCTTCAGTTCCTGTGGAGACTCTGGTCAGAAGCAGTAGAAGTGGTAGCCATAATACCTTACTGGCCCAACAGACCCTGGTTCCCCCTGCTAATGCTTCTCAGTGTCAAGGATCCGATTCCCTTACCCCTCAGACCCGACCTTCTATCCCAAGGCTCGAAACTACATCCTTGCCCAGCTCATCTGCACCTGAGGGTCTGGTTTTTGAGAGGGGAAGGTTAGAAGCTCTTGGATGTCCCAAGCAGGTTATCCCTACTCTTATGAGTGTGAGGAGAAGAAGTACCAATGGAGTATATGAAAGAATCGGGGCTAGAATTACAAACTACATGTCCTCAGGGTCCAACTCTGACTGTAATCCGACAGTGCAGGATGTCTTAAGTTTCTTACAATCTGCACTAGATGTTCCTTTATCTGTGAGCGCTCTCCGTGTGCAAGTCTCAGCAATTTCAGCCTTTCCTGGAATATCATGGGCTAAACATCCCTTGGTTCAACAATTCTTCAAGGGAGCAGTTAGGCTCAGACCTCAGAGGAAACCTAGATTCCTTAAATGGGATCTACCACTAGTCCTTGACTTCTTCTCTCAGCTGGACAAGCCTCTTTCGGTTAGAGATCTCACCCTCAAGACTTCCTTTTTGATAGCCATTTCCTCTGCAAAAAGAGTCTCTGAAATCCAGTCTCTAGGTTCAAAGGAGCCCTTTCTCACTTTTTTCCCAGACAGAGTGGTCCTTATTCCGATGCTAGGGTCAAATCCCAAGGTCACTTCAGTCTTCCACGAAAATCAGGATATCACACTCCCTACGTTTAATTCTGCTGGAAGTCTGGAGACACATCCCCTCGACATGGGAGTTATCTTGAAGCAATAATTGGAGGCCACAGCTTCTTTTCGACAAACGGACTGCCTCTTTGTCCTGTTTCACGGGAAGAGCAGGGGTCTCAGAGCTTCTGTCAGATCCATCGCAGCGTGGATTGTTCAGGCTATCCAATGGGCTTACAGAGAGAAGGGCTTGGCTCCTCCTGTGGCGGTTACAGCGCATTCCACAAGAAGTCTTTCTACTTCCTGGGCGGCTTCACGTCATGTGGCACCTGAAGTTATCTGCAAGGCAGCCTCCTGGTCAATGATTCATACTTTTATGTCTCATTATTGCGTTGAACCAGCGACTTTATCTTCTGTTGATTTTGGCTTAAAAGTGCTGTCAGTGGACAGTGTTAAATAAATCTTTTTGTTCAGCATTTATGCCCACCCGGGTGTGTATGGTGAGTTATTTCCCACACGTTGCTGCCATGGAGTCTGTCAGGAAAACAGAAAATTCCTATCAAAATACTTACCGTAATTTTCCTTTCCTGATGGACTCCATGGCAGCAGGAGTTCCCTCCCAAATGGCTGGAGTAGGCTAGTCATCGAACACGGCCGTGGGCAGGGAGCAAAGATTTATGGGAGTAGTGTCCTATAGAGTAGTGGAGGCGGGACTTAACCCACACGTTGCTGCCATGGAGTCCATTAGGAAAGGAAAATTGCGGTAAGTATTTTGATAGGAATTTTCAGTTTTTGTGTGTTGCATGGACTGTGCATGTGTTTTCAATTGCCTCATTAGCACACAAACCTATGTTATATAAAGCTTACAGATGGCATTCTTTACCTTGCCCTGAAAAGAGGCAAGAGTGTGTGTGTGTGTGTGTGTGTGTGTGTGTGTGTGTGTGTGTGTGTGTGTGTGTGTGTGTGTGTGTGGTGGGGGGGGGGGCCCAGTAAGAGAGTACATTTGGGTGTCCTTATCGCATTTGTAACACATGTATTTTCTCTATGTATTTTGTTTATGTCTTTGCAAAACAGATGTGTTTTCGAGCAAGTTTTTCTTTTTACTTTGGTTTATTGTATTTTTTGGGTGGGTGATATTTTCCCTTGAAATATATTTCATGTCAATGTGTCGTTTGTAGGTTGTTCACTTTGATTTGATTGTCTGTGCTGCATTATTTTGCAAAAACGTTCTCAAGATGTTGACTAATGTTTAATTCCTTAATAGATATCCATTTGTGAGCGCACTCCTTTTAACTCATGTTAACCATATTCTAGTGTCTCAAATTAACATACATGTGTTTTTTGATTTCCTTGCTCTTTTCCAAGTCCTGTTTTGTTGACCAATAAAATTTGTAGCAAATTTTTATGTTTTGTGTTTTTTGTTACTTTTCATGCAACACATTTACCAGCTGCAGCTTAACTAGGCTGATTGGCATGGAAAATCCCAAAAATGTGTGCTTTGTCTGTTACTTTCCTGGTGCCTTCATGGTAGTATATGCATGTATTGTGCGTATGCTGCCATGTATAGGCACCAGGAAAGAAATTACAGAGAGGTAAGTATTCAATTTTCCATTTTAGTGCAGTGGTTCTCAGCCTCAGTTCTCAAGTACCCCCGACAGGACATGTTTAGGGAATTTTATCTTGGCTAAACTAGCTGTCCAAAATACCAAGCCATTGACTGATTTAAAGCACCTGTGCAAGTTGAAGGAAAACCTGCAAACATGGCCTGTTGGGGGTACTTGAGGACAGGGTTGAGAAGCACTGATTTAGAGCACTGAGCTAAAATCGAGCTCCAGACAATCCTGTTCTAATTTTGGGCATTTGAGGGAAACCAAGTGAGTGTTAGAACCCCTGCTTGTCTTTTTTAGGTTGGGCTTTGTGTCCCTTTTCTTAAAATTGGCTTCACTTCCTGTCACATAGCCAAACAGGAAGTGAGGGTAAAACCCTACCAATGCCTTTCCTTGGGGACACACAGGTCAATCTAACTAGTGTTCCCATTAGGCAAATTGCACTCTAGCACTTTGTTGTGTACACCCCAAATTATTAGGTACTTTGGGTTTTATTAAAGGCAAATCCTTTCTGCAATACAAGTGTAATCGCTGAAAATCTGAGGGGAAGCACTGGTGATTTTAACATCCAATCATGTGGAAGCAAAGATGCTGTTTTTTTATTTTCCTTGCATGTCCCCCTCGGATCTCCACCAACTACACTTGTAGTGCAAAGTGGATTCACCTTTAGTAAATCAACCCCAAAGACTTTCCCTGTTTTTTGTTTACATTGAGGGGGAGTTTACATGCCAGATTGTACATGAAGACCCCTTTCACACTGAGGCGTTTTGCAGGCGCTAAAAATAGTGCTTGCAAAGCACCCTGAAACAGCCGCTGCTGTGTCTCCAGTGTGAAAGGCCTCTAGGATTTCATATTAGAGTGAATGGAGCCGCTCTTTCAGGGTGCTTTGCAGGCGCTATTTTTAGCGCCTGCAAAACGCCTCAGTGTGAAAAAATTATTGCAATGATATCCATTGTACTCTGCTAAAAATATATATAATGTTTGAGGGTTCTAAGTAATTTTCAAGCAAAAAAATAAATTTTAACTTGTAAATAGAAATAGGCTTGGTCCTTAAGACCCGGTTCACACTTGTGCGATGCCAGACATCACATGTAATTCACAGCGCACTGCCGTCCACATTACATGCGATGTCTGTGCCTTGCGATATCAGCTATACATATAGTATGGCTGATATCGCACCGCATTCGGTGCAAACACGCACAGGACCCTTTTTTCTGTTGGGACCAGAATCGGATCGCATGTGTGTTCACACATATGCGATCCGATTCATGTCCGAACTGTCAGTTCGCACTGTGATATGCGAGCTGAACTGGGGGTGTCGTTAACAATGCATTGACAGTCCCCAGCGATTCGCATATGGCAGTGTGAACTGACATGCGAGTCGGTGCGATGCAGGAACCCGCAGTGGATTCTCGGTGTTCTCGCATCGCACCAGTGTGAACTGGGCCTTAGTGGCTAGACACATTACATATTTATGGTCAAAATCTGAATAAGGCCCGGTTCACACTGGTGTGATGCGAGAACACTGCGAATCCACTGTGGGTTCCCGCATCGCACCGACTCACATGTCAGTTCACACTGCCATTTGCGAATTGCTGGGGAGTGTCAATACAGTGTTAATGACACCCCTGGTCCAAACAGAAAAAAGGGTCCTGTGCGTGTTTGTATCGAATGCGGTGCGATATCAGCCATACTATCTATATGGCTGATATCGCACCGCACAGACATCGCATGTAATGTGAACGGCAGTGCGCTGCAAATTACATGCGATGTCTGGCACTGCACAAGTGTGAACCGGGCCTTAAGGACCAAGCCTATTTCTATTTACAAGTTAAAATCTGTATTCTTTTGCTTTAAAACGAATTAGAACCCTCAAACATTATATATATTTTTAGCAGAGTACAATGGATATCATGTAATGTGAACGGCAGTGTGCTGTGAATTACATGCGATGTCTGGCAACTGAGCTCGCACAAGTGTGAACCGGGCCTTAATGTATGCCGTGTGTTTTTTTTTATATAGATTTATTATAATATATATAGACACACACATGATCAAACAGATAATATGCTGGAAATACTCCCCTTTTTGTGAGCAATATATTTTTCATGCTTGTTCAAAAAAAGGGGTTACAACAGTACTACCTTTGGTTTCTTTAAGAACTAAAGTTCTGAGTGAATATACTGCAGCTAACTGAATGAACTGCCTGCCTGTAGTATATAAGAAAGAGAACAACTGGAACCGTCTGCAGTGAGATCTATCTGCACAGGATACAGTATTGAATATACTGTAGCTAACTGAATGAACTTGGCTGCCTGTAGTATATTAGGAACAGAACAGGAACGGTCTGCAGCGAGATCTAGCTGCACAGGATACAGTACTGATTATACTGCAGCTAACTAAATGAACTGCCTGCCTGTAGTATATTAGGAAGAGAACAACAGGAATGGTCTGCAGCGAGATATAGCTGCACAGGATACAGTACTGAATATACTGCAGCTAACTGAATGAACTTGCCTGCCTGTAGTATATTAAGAACAGAACAACAGGAACGGTCTGCAGCAAGATCTATCTGCAAATGATACAGTACTAAATATACTGCAGCTAACTGAATGAAATTGCCCGCTTGTAATATATTAGGAACAGAAAAACAGGAACGGTCTTCAGCGAGATCTAGCTAAGCTGGATACAGTACTGAATATACTGCAGCTAACTGAATAAACTGCCTGCCTGCAGTATATAAGGAAAAGAACAACAGGAACGGTCTGCAGCGAGATCTAGATGCACAGGATACAGTACTGAATATACTGCAGCTAACTGAATGAACTTAGCTGCCTGTAGTATATTAGGAACAGAACAACAGGAACGGTCTTCAGCGAGATCTAGCTGCACAGGATCCAGTACTAAATATACTGCAGCTAACTAAATGAACTGCCTGCCTGTAGTATATTAGGAAGAGAACAACAGGAATGGTCTGCAGGGAGATCTAGCTGCACAGGATACAGTACTGAATATACTGCAGCTAACAGAATGAACTTGCCTGCCTGTAGTATATTAGGAACAGAACAGGAACGGTGTGCAGCGAGATCTAGCTAAACTGGATACAGTAGTGAATGTACTGAAGCTAACTGAATGAACTTACCTGCCTGTAGTATATTGGGAAGAGAACAACAGGAACGGTTTGCAGCGATATCTAGCTGTACAGGATACAGTACTGAATATACTGCAGCTAACTGAATGAACTTGCCTGCCTGTAGTATATTAGGAACAGAACAGGAACGGTCTGCAGCGAGATCTAGCTGCACAGGATACAATACTGAATATACTGCAGCTAACTGAATTAACTGCCTGCCTGTAATATATTAGGAACAGAACAACAGGAGTGGTCTGCAGCGAGATCTAGCTGCACATGATACAATAATGAATATAATGCAGCTAACTGAATGAACTTGCCTGCCTGCAGTATATTAGGAACAGAACAACAGGAACGGTCTGCAGCGAGATCTAGCTAAACTGGATACAGTACTGAATATACTGCAGCTAACTGAATAAACTGTCTGCCTGTAGTAAATTAGGAACAGAACAACAGGAACGGTCTGCAGCGAGATCTAGCTGCACAGGATACAGCACTGAATATACTACAGCTAACTGAATGAACTTGCCTGCCTGTAGTATATTATGAACAGAACAACGGGAACGATCTGCAGCGAGATCTAGCTGCACAGGATACAGTACTGAATATAATGCAGCTAACTGAATGAACTTGCCTGCCTGTAGTATATTAGGAACAGAACAACAGGAACGGTCTGCAGCGAGATCTAGCTAAACTGGATACAGTAATGAATATACTGCAGCTAACTGAATGAACTTGCCTGCCTGTAGTATATTAGGAAGAGAACTACAGGAACGGTCTTCAGCGAGATCTAGCTGCACAGGATACAGTACTGAATATACTGCAGCTAACTGAATGAACTTACCTGCCTGTAATATATTGGGAAGAGAACAACAGGAACGGTCTGCAGCGAGATCTAGCTGCACAGGATACAATACTGAATATACTGCAGCTAACTGAATTAACTGCCTGCCTGTGATATATTAGGAACAGAACAACAGGAGTGGTCTGCAGCGAGATCTAGCTGCACATGATACAATAATGAATATAATGCAGCTAACTGAATGAACTTGCCTGCCTGCAGTATATTAGGAACAGAACAACAGGAACAGTCTGCAGCGAGATCTAGCTAAACTGGATACAGTACTGAATATACTGCAGCTAACTGAATAAACTGCCTGCCTGTAGTAAATTAGGAACAGAACAACAGGAACGGTCTGCAGCGTGTCAGGGGCATGTCAGCAGTCGTCGGGTGAATCTGCGTGCACGTAGGTCCTCAAGGATCATTTCCAAACACATTCAGCCAAAATCCCCACCAGGGGGCGCCGGAGCGCTCCCGCGAATGCCCGTACGCGCGTTCGCGGGTGCGCGCGCGCCCGTTCGCGCTAGCGCCGTTTGGCGCCAAAGGGCCTTTAAAAGAGTGACAGGTGCTCATGTTAGCTGCTGTTCGTCTGCAGCTCTGCACCTGAAAGTTCCTGAATCTGCCTGCTTGTTGTTTGATATTGACCCGGCTACGTCTGACCATTCTTCAGTCTCCTATCCGACCCGGCTTGTCTGACCTTGTTTCTTCTGCTACCCGTTGCCGAACTCCTGCCTGTCTGACTACCCCTTGGATCATTCCTCCTGTTGTTATCTTGCCTGATCTCCTGCCAAATACGGACTGTCTGACCTTGTTTGCCTGTGTCCTGTCACGCTGCTCCAGCCTGCCTGTTTGCATCCAGCTGCTGTCTACGCATCCGGCTACCAGCCTACCTACCGGCCTGCGCCAGTTACCTGCATCCACAGCTCAGCCATCCCTGAGGGACTTCATTCCAGTTCCGGTGTCTGCTTCTGCTGGAACCCGCATCAGGCCCTCCTACCCACTGTGCTCAGGAGACCACTGTTCCCACTTCCAGCGGCTCCTGAACCAGCGCTTAAGAGAGGTCTCCTTCTACCAGTCAGGCTCAACTACCAGGTACATTACACAGCGAGATCTAGCTGCACAGGATACAGCACTGAATATACTACAGCTAACTGAATGAACTTGCCTGCCTGTAGTATATTATGAACAGAACAACGGGAACGGTCTGCAGCGAGATCTAGCTGCACAGGATACAGTACTGAATATAATGCAGCTAACTGAATGAACTTGCCTGCCTGTAGTATATTAGGAACAGAACAACAGGAACGGTCTGCAGCGAGATCTAGCTAAACTGGATACAGTACTGAATATACTGCAGCTAACTGAATAAACTGCCTGCCTGTAGTATTTTAGGAAAAGAACAACAGGAACAGTCTGCAGTGAGATCTAGCTAAACTGGATACAGTAATGAATATACTGCAGCTAACTGAATGAACTTGCCTGCCTGTAGTATATTAGGAAGAGAACTACTGGAACGGTCTTCAGCGAGATCTAGCTGCACAGGATACAGTACTGAATATACTGCAGCTAACTGAATGAACTTACCTGCCTGTAGTATATTGGGAAGAGAACAACAGGAACGGTTTGCAGCAATATCTAGCTCTACAGGATACAGTACTGAATATACTGCAGCTAACTGAATGAACTTGGCTGCCTGTAGTATATTAGGAACAGAACAACAGGAACGGTCTGCAGCGAGATCTACCTGCACAGGATACAATACTGAATATACTGCAGCTAACTGAATTAACTGCCTGCCTGTAATATATTAGGAACAGAACAACAGGAGTGGTCTGCAGCGAGATCTAGCTGCACATGATACAATAATGAATATAATGCAGCTAACTGAATGAACTTGCCTGCCTGCAGTATATTAGGAACAGAACAACAGGAACGGTCTGCAGCGAGATCTAGCTAAACTGGATACAGTACTGAATATACTGCAGCTAACTGAATAAACTGCCTGCCTGTAGTATTTTAGGAAAAGAACAACAGGAACAGTCTGCAGTGAGATCTAGCTAAACTGGATACAGTAATGAATATACTGCAGCTAACTGAATGAACTTGCCTGCCTGTAGTATATTAGGAAGAGAACTACAGGAACGGTCTTCAGCGAGATCTAGCTGCACAGGATACAGTACTGAATATACTGCAGCTAACTAAAAGAACTGCCTGCCTGTAGTATATTAGGAAGAGAACAACAGGAACGGTCTGCCACGAGATCTAGCTGCACAGGATACAGTACTGAATATACTGCAGCTAACTGAATGAACTGCCTGCCTGTAGTATATTAGGAACAGAACAACAAGAACTGTCTGCAGCGAGATCTAGCTGCACAGGATACAATACTGAATATACTGCAGCTAACTGAATTAACTGCCTGCCTGTAATATATTAGGAACAGAACAACATGAGTGGTCTGCAGCGAGATCTAGCTGCACATGATACAATAATGAATATAATGCAGCTAACTGAATGAACTTGCCTGCCTGCAGTATATTAGGAACAGAACAACAGGAACAGTCTGCAGCGAGATCTAGCTAAACTGGATACAGTACTGAATATACTGCAGCTAACTAAATAAACTGTCTGCCTGTAGTAAATTAGGAACAGAACAACAGGAACGGTCTGCAGCGAGATCTAGCTGCACAGGATACAGCACTGAATATACTACAGCTAACTGAATGAACTTGCCTGCCTGTAGTATATTATGAACAGAACAACGGGAACGGTCTGCAGCGAGATCTAGCTGCACAGGATACAGTACTGAATATAATGCAGCTAACTGAATGAACTTGCCTGCCTGTAGTATATTAGGAACAGAACAACAGGAACGGTCTGCAGCGAGATCTAGCTAAACTGGATACAGTAATGAATATACTGCAGCTAACTGAATGAACTTGCCTGCCTGTAGTATATTAGGAAGAGAACTACAGGAACGGTCTTCAGCGAGATCTAGCTAAACTGGATACAGTAATGAATAAACTCTCCCCTTGCAGGGGTACTCACATGTTGCGGGTGCGTAAGTGCACCATCCTACACAGGCATAAGCTTAAACTGGCCGATCGTATAGTATGCGGTGCGGTGTGTGCCTCAATCTCTCCCTCTCTCTCTCTGCTGACAGCTCCGTCCAGGCCCCTCCCCTTTGGGGAGGGGCCTGGACGGAGCTGTCAGCAGAGAGAGAGATGGAGAGATTGAGGCACGCACCGCACCGCACGCCATACTATACGATCGGCCGGTTTAAGCTTATGCCTATGTAGGATGGTGAACTTACGCACCCGCAACATGTGAGTACCCCTGCAAGGGGAGAGTTTGGTATATTTCATAATAAAAGATCCTTTATTATCATGCAATATTGCGCTATGGAGTTTCTTTTCTCTTGCATATAAAATCATAATTGGGAGCATTGGAGGTCTACACAGCTGATTCCATTAGAGCACAGGAGTGTCTCCAAAGCGTGTTTGACAGAGTTTAAATACTGTGTCGCACGCTGGAAGGTGAGCGCATATGCTTGTGGGGGTCACTGAAGGACACTAAGGCATGTTTTATGGTGTTGCACTTTTGGAAGAACAAGATGGATGAACTTCACTGATTATGGACACTAATTTTGGGCACTTTATATATCTTTGGATATACACTGTTTGAACCATAAAGACTTTCATGAGGAATGTTATTATTTCACTCCTGATTGGACACCTATATTGTGTGTTTGATACAGCACTTTGCACTTTGGATAAATGCACTAACAGTTATCTCTGATCTATCATTGGTCAGTTTAAGCACATTTGTTTATGTATTTGTTTATTTTGGCACTTAGCACTCACTGTTATTATTTATATGGTATTATCTTTCATCTAGCGCAGACACATTTTTCTTTATATGCCACTCACACGATTATGGAACGTGATTAAGTGTTTGCTGCTGATGTTTGCTTAGGATTGATTTTATGTTTTATTTTTTATAAGGCATTGACCCGTATGTGGCTCGCAAGGCTTGTTTATAACTGAAAGAACTTGCCTGCCTGCAGTATATTAGGAACAGAACAACAGGAATGGTCTGCAGCGAGATCTAGCTAAACTGGATACAGTACTGAATATACTGTAGCTATCTGAATGAACTTGCCTGCCTTTAGTCTATAAGGAAGAGAATAGAAACGGTCTGCAGGGAGATCTAGCTGCACAGGATAAAGTACTGAATATACTGCAGCTAACTGAATGAACTGCCTGCCTGTAGTATATTAGGAAGAGAACAAGAACGGTCTGCAGCGAGATCTAGCTGCACAGGATACAGTACTGAATATATTGCAGCTAACTGGATGAACTGCCTTCCTGTAGTATATTAGAAAGAGAACAATAGGAATGGTCTGCAGCGAGATCTAGCTGCACAGGATACAGTACTGAATATACTGCAGCTAACTGAATGGACTGTCTGCCTGTAGTATATTAGAAACAGAACAACAGAAACGGTTTGCAGTGAGATCTAGCTGCACAGGATACAGTACTGAATATACTGCAGCTAACTGAATGAACTGCCTGTCTGTAGTATATTAGGAATAGAACAGAAACGGTCTGCAGCTAGATCTAGCTGCACAGGATACAGTACTGAATATACTGTAGCTAACTGAATGAACTTGCCTGCCTGTAGTATTTTAGGAACAGAACAACAGGAATGGTCTGCAGTGAGAGCTAGCTAAACTGGATACAGTAATGAATATACTGCAGCTAACTGAATGAACTTGCCTGCCTGTAGTATATTAGGAAGAAAACAACAGGAACTGTCTGCAGCGAGATCTAGCTGCACAGGATACAGTACTGAATATACTGTAGCTAACTGAACTTGCCTGCCTGTAGTATATTTGGAAGAGAACAACAGGAACGGTCTGCAGCAAGATCTATCTGCACAGGATACAGTACTGATTATACTGCAGCTAACTGAATGAACTTGCCTGCCTGTAGTATATTAGGAAGAGAACAACAGGAACGGTCTGCAGCGAGATCTAGCTGCACGAGATACAGTACTGAATATACTGCAGCTAACTGAATTAACTTGCCTGCCTGTAGTATATTAGGAACAGAACAACAGGAACGGTCTGCAGCGAGATCTAGCTAAACTGGATACAGCACTGAATATACTGCAGCTAACTGAATTAACTGCCTGCCTATAGTATATTAGGAAGAGAACAACAGGAACGGTCTGCAGCGAGATCTAGCTGCACAGGATACAGTACTGAATATACTGCAGCTAACTGAATGAACTTGCCTGCTTGTAGTATATTAGGAAGAGAGCAACAGGAACGGTCTGCAGCAAGATCTAGCTGCACAGGATACAATACTGAATATACTGCAGCTAACTAAATTAACTTGCTTGCTTGTAGTATAATAAGAACAGAACAACAGGAATGGTGTGTAGCGAGATCTAGCTAAACTGGATACAGTACTGAATATACTGCAGCTAACTGAATGAACTGCCTGCCTGTAGTATATTAGGAACAGAACAACAGGAACAGTCTGCAGCGAGATCTAGCTGCACATGATACAGTACTGAATGATATTGCCTGCCTGAAGTATATTTAGAAGAGAACAACAGGAACGGTCTGCAGCAAGATCTAGCTGCACAGGATACAGTACTGAATATACTGCAGCTAACTGAATGAACTTGCCTGCCTGTAGTATATTAGGAAGAGAACAACAGGAATGGTCTGCAGCAAGATCTAGCTGCAAAGGATATAATACTGAATATACTGCAGCTAACTGAATGAACTGCCTGTCTGTAGTATATTAGGAATAGAACAGAAACGGTCTGCAGCTAGATCTAGCTGCACAGGATACAGTACTGAATATACTGCAGCTAACGGAATGAACTTGCCTGCCTGTAGTATATTAGGAACAGAACAACAGGAACGGTCTGCAGTGAGATCTAGCTAAACTGGGTAAAGTACTGAGTATACTGCAGCTAACTGAATAAACTGCCTGCCTGTAGTATATTATGAAGAGAACAACAGGAACGGTCTGCAGCGAGATCTAGCTGCACAAGATACAGTACTGAATATACTGCAGCTAACTGAATGAACTGCCTGCCTGTAGTATATCATGAACAGAACAGGAACGGTTTGCAGCGAGATCTAGCTGCACAGGATACAGTACTGAATATACTGCAGCTAACTGAATGAACTTGCCTGCCTGTAGTATATTAGGAACAGAACAACAGGAATGGTCTGCAGCGAGCTCTAGCTAAACTGGATACAGTACTGAATATACTGCAGCTAACTGAATGAACTGCCTGCCTGTAGTATATTAGGAAGAGAACAACAGGAATGGTCTGCAGCGAGATCTAGCTGCACAGGATACAGTACTGAATATACTGCAGCTAACTGAATGAACTTGCCTGCCTGTAGTATATTAGGAAGAGAACAACAGGAAGGGTCTGCAGCGAGATCTAGCTGCATAGGATACAGTACTGAATATACTGCAGCTAACTGAATGAACTTGCCTGCCTGTAGTATATTAGGAAGAGAACAACAGGAATGGTCTGCAGCGAGATCTAGCTGCACAGGATACAGTACTGAATATACTGCAGCTAACTGAATGAACTGCCTGCCTGTAGTATATTATGAAGAGAACAACAGGAACGGTCTGCAGCGAGATCTAGCTGCACAAGATACAGTACTGAATATACTGCAGCTAACTGAATGAACTTGCCTGCCTGTAGTATATTAGGAACAGAACAACAGGAATGGTCTGCAGTGAGATCTAGCTATACTGGATACAGTACTGAATATACTGCAGCTAACTGAATGAACTGCCTGCCTGTAGTATATTATGAAGAGAACAACAGGAACGGTCTGCAGCGAGATCTAGCTGCACAAGATACAGTACTAAATATACTGCAGCTAACTGAATGAACTTGCCTGCCTGTAGTATGTTAGGAAGAGAACAACAGGAACGGTCTGCAGCAAGATCTAGCTGCACAGGATACAGTACTGAATATAGTGCAGCTAACTGAATAAACTTGCCTGCCTGTAGTATATTAGGAGGAGAACAACAGGAACGGTCTGCAGCAAGATCTAGCTGCACAGCATACAGTACTGAATATACTGCAGCTAACTGAATGAACTTGCCTGCCTGTAGTATATTAGGAAGAGAACAACAGGAACGGTCTGCAGCGAGATCTAGATGCACGAGATACAGTACTGCATATACTGCAGCTAACTGAATGAACTTGCCTGCCTGTAGTATATTAGGAACAGAACAACAGGAACGGTCTGCAGCGAGATCTAGCTAAACTGGATACAGCACTGAATATACTGCAGCTAACTGAATGAACTGCCTGCCTACAGTATATTAGGAAGAGAACAACAGGAACGGTCTGCAGCGAGATTTAGCTGCACGGGATACAGTACTGAATATACTGCAGCTAACTGAATGAACTTGCCTGCCTGTAGTATATTAGGAAGAGAGCAACAGGAACGGTCTGCAGCGAGATCTAGCTGCACGAGATACAGTACTGAATATACTGCAGCTAACTGAATGAACTTGCCTGCCTGTAGTATATTAGGAACAGAACAACAGGAATGGTCTGCAGCAAGAACTAGCTGCACAGGATAAAGTACTGAATATACTGCAGCTAACTGAATGAACTTGCCTGCCTGTAGTATGTCAGGAAGAGAACAACAGGAACGGTCTGCAGCGAGATCTAGCTGCACAGGATACAGTACTGAATATAGTGCAGCTAACTGAATGAACTTGCCTGCCTGTAGTATATTAGGAAGAGAACAACAGGAACGGTCTGCAGCAAGATCTAGCTGCACAGGATACAGTACTGAATATACTGCAGTTAACTGAATGAACTTGCCTGCCTGTAGTATATTAGGAGGAGAACAACAGGAACGGTCTGCAGCAAGATCTAGCTGCACAGCATACAGTACTGAATATACTGCAGCTAACTGAATGAACTGCCTGCCTGTAGTATATCATGAACAGAACAGGAACGGTTTGCAGCGAGATCTAGCTGCACAGGATACAGTACTGAATATACTGCAGCTAACTGAATGAACTTGCCTGCCTGTAGTATATTAGGAACAGAACAACAGGAATGGTCTGCGGCAAGCTCTAGCTAAACTGGATACAGTACTGAATATACTGCAGCTAACTGAATGAACTGCCTGCCTGTAGTATATTAGGAAGAGAATAACAGGAACGGTCTGCAGCGAGATCTAGCTGCACAGGATACAGTACTGAATATACTGCAGCTAACTGCATGAACTTGCCTGCCTGTAGTATATTAGGAAGAGAACAACAGGAACTGTCTGCAGTGAGATGTAGCTGCACAGTATACAGTACTGAATATACTGCAGCTAACTGAATGAACTTGCCTGCCTGTAGTATATTAGGAAGAAAACAAGAGGAACGGTCTGCAGCGAGATCTAGCTACACAGGATACAGTACTGAATATACTGCAGCTAACTGAATAAACTGTCTGCCTGTAGTAAATTAGGAACAGAACAACAGGAACGGTCTGCAGCGAGATCTAGCTGCACAGGATACAGCACTGAATATACTACAGCTAACTGAATGAACTTGCCTGCCTGTAGTATATTAGGAAGAGAGCAACAGGAACGGTCTGCAGCCAGATCTAGCTGCACAGGATACAGCACTGAATATACTACAGCTAACTGAATGAACTTGCCTGCCTGTAGTATATTAGGAAGAGAACAACAGGAACTGTCTGCAGCGAAATCTAGCTGCACAGGATACAGTACTGAATATAGTGCAGCTAACTGAATGAACTTGCCTGCCTGTAGTATATTAGGAACAGAACAACAGGAACGGTCTGCAGCGAGATCTAGCTAAACTGGATACAGTACTGAATATACTGCAGCTAACTGAATGAACTGCCTGCCTGTAGTATATTAGGAAGAGAACAACAGGAACGGTCTGCAGCGAGATCTAGCTGCATAGGATACAGTACTGAATATACTGCAGCTAACTGAATGAACTTGCCTGCCTGTAGTATATTAGGAACAGAACAACAGGAACGGTCTGCAGTGAGATCTAGCTATACTAGATACAGTACTGAATATACTGCAGCTAACTGAATGAACTGCCTGCCTGTAGTATATTATGAAGAGAACAACAGGAACGGTCTGCAACAAAATCTAGCTGCACAAGATACAGTACTAAATATACTGCAGCTAACTGAATGAACTTGCCTGCCTGTAGTATGTCAGGAAGAGAACAACAGGAACGGTCTGCAGCGAGATCTAGCTGCACAGGATATAGTACTGAATATAGTGCAGCTAACTGAATGAACTTGCCTGCCTGTAGTATATTAGGAAGAGAACAACAGGAACGGTCTGCAGCAAGATCTAGCTGCACAGGATACAGTACTGAATATGCTGCAGTTAACTGAATGAACTTGCCTGCCTGTAGTATATTAGGAGGAGAACAACAGGAACGGTCTGCAGCAAGATCTAGCTGCACAGCATACAGTACTGAATATGCTGCAGCTAACTGAATGAACTTGCCTGCCTGTAGTATATTAGGAACAGAACAACAGGAACGGTCTGCAGCGAGATCTAGCTGCACAAGATACAGTACTGAATATACTGCAGCTAACTGAATGAACTTGCCTGCCTGTAGTATATTAGGAACAGAACAACAGGAACGGTCTGCAGCCAGATCTAGCTAAACTGAATAGAGTACTGAATATACTGCAGCTAACTGAATGAACTGCCTGCCTGTAGTATATTAGGAAGAGAACAACAGGAACGGTCTGCAGCGAGATCTAGCTGCACAGGATACAGTACTGAATATACTGCAGCTAACTGAATGAACTTGCCTGCCTGTAGTATATTAGGAAGAGAACAACAGGAACGGTCTGCAGCAAGATCTAGCTGCACAGGATACAGTACTGAATATACTGCAGCTAACTGAATTAACTTGCCTGCTTGTAGTATTTTAGGAACAGAACAACAGGAACGGGAAGCGGGCTCTCCTAGAATCCCCGTGGTGCGCGTTCCCAGCTGCCACACAAGGTGAACCATGTACACCTACAAGGTAGGAAGGGAGAGCCCCGTATGCCGCCACTGAACGATCCCAGCGGGGAAGAAGGAGAAAGAGCTCCACATGCCGCTGCAGAGCGGACTCGATAAGGAAGTAAGGAGGAACCCGCGCTGCTGACAAGCGAAGAAGCAGACGGCGAGCACAGGAGGTTATGCTGGCGCCCCCCTCCCCTTACCCCGCACCTCTCTCTGAACGCTGAGGAATCAGCATTGAGCTCCCTAGAGCCCAGGAGTTGGTAATGTAGAATCAATTTCTTTTTCCCCTCTCTCTAAGTGTCTATACCGGTATATTGTTTAAAATAGAAGACAGGATTCAATAAAGAGGTAAAACAGGCTGGCAGCTGAAGGCACTGGAAACATACGAATTTTCTGCAACCTGTTTGTAACTATAATGGGGAATTGAGGAAAATATGGAAGTGTGCACTTTATAAACTTGAGAGGGGTTATGAAGAGGAGGGGAGCACATGGGGCAAACAATTCCATTTTATACTGGCTCGGAAAGCAAGGTATTGAAAGAAAAAACAATTAATGATCTGCAAAGGAGGACTGTGAAAAGATATTTACATCTTGAAGGGCTAATAAAGGAGTTTAAAGCGGGGAGAGACCGACTGATAGTTCTTGGAGGTGCGGGAGAGAGGTGGGATCTTATTGTTGGTCACAAAATTGCTACCCCCAGGCCCTCCACTTTTGTAGGAAAGAGGGGAGACAGGCTGAATCAGGGCCCCGATGTAACGGACTCCTCTGAAAGATAATCCCCCCTTTTGCTGTTTCCTTTTTTTTTTTTTTCCTGAGTATACTCTCCTGGGCTTATTCATTCTGTCCGACCCCCTTCGGGTGGCTCGTTCCACAGGTGGAAGGTGAGACTCAGATTTAAAACTGGGGAAACAAACAGGAGGGGCAAGAAAGAAGGGAGCGATGAATAAAGCAGCAGCCAAGTCAGGAAAAGGGGGAGCACTTAAAACCCCAAAGGATAAGACCGCTGGAGGCACGATAAAACAGTTTATGTCCCCAGGAGCGAGCCCAAGAGATGGGGAGCATGAGGCTCAAGGAGGATCAAGGATGGAGAGAAAGGGCGGAACTCCAAATAAAGTGGGGGACAAGATGGCTCAGTCCAGAGAGAATTCCACAATGGAAAGTGAGGAGGAAGTAAGCCGAGTGGAAGAAAGAAGCACTAGGGTCCAGATGCTTTCAAAAGGGAAATTGAGTGATATGCTTCGAAAGTTGGAGAACTCAATAAAATTAGAAATAGGCCTGGTGAGAGCAGACCTGGGAAGCCTTTTAGAAAGAGTGGAAACAACGGAGAAAAAAACAGAGGAATTGGATCTGGAGCTGATGAATCTTAAAGAGCAAATAAAAATTTCCAGACAAAATCCGAAGAAAATCCTATATAAGATCGAGGATCATGAAAACAGAGAAAGAAGCCAGAACATAAGACTCCGCTCGGTCCCAGAAAATAAAGGAGAAGATCTGAGGAATGTGGTCTCCTTAATCTTTGGCCCACTCTTTGGAGAAGAGGTAGTAGAGTTTCCCAAAACAGAAAGGATCCATTGCGTCGGAAGATCATTTAACATAGATCACCGGAGGCCGAGAGATGTAATAATTAGGTTCAGATATTATGAAGACAAAGTGGCAATCTTATCTAAAATGAGAAATAAACCCCCTCTAAATTTTGAAGGAACTGAGATTCAAGTGTTCACAGACCTCGCGCCCGAAACTTTAGCAAGGAGAAGGCTCTTGAAGCCCTTGCTAGATCAGATGAGAGATCAAAATATAAGATATAGCTGGGGGTTTCCGGCGTGTCTAATGGGCTTTAAAGATGGAAGGTCAGCAAGACTGAGGTTCCCTGAAGAACAGATGGATTTTTGTGACAGACTGGATTTGCAAGAGCAAGAGTAGCCGGGTTGGGTAGAAGAGTAATCTGGAGCTTTCGGAGAGGAAGCGGGGGCAGGGGAGGGGGAGGGGGAGGGGGAGAGGGAGGGGGGGAAGGGTAGAAGGGGAGTAGGTGTAAGTGAATGGAGATAAAGAAAGTTTTTTAGGATGTGGAGCTGGGAAGGGAGCAGTGCTGTGGGGAAAAGTGGGAGAGGAGACCCCGTGGATACCGGTCTTTCTCTTCCTGCTAAAACCAACATGCAAGGAAGGGGTAAGGGGCACACTCGGACTCCCACCTCAAATGACATGATTCGTTAAGCTCCATGGTATTCATGGTGCCTGGCGAATGGGGGAGGGGAGGGGGGGTGGGGGAGGAATTCCTGTGTACAAAGTTAAAAAAATCTAGGGTTAGCTCGGTAATGCAAGCTCAATATAAAAAACATGAGAAGAGATGAGGGAGTTAAATTTTATGACCTATAATGTAAGGGGCCTTAATACGCCCATAAAGAGACACAAGATATTGGGGGAACTGGAGAGATACAAAGCCGAGGTTGTGTTCCTCCAAGAAACCCACCTATTACATTGCTCAAATACTAAGTTATGGTCAAAGGTTTTTCCAAATTGGTTTTACGGGGACTCTATAACAACAAGGGCAAGAGGAGTGGCAATAGGAATTGCAAAGGGAGTAAATTTTAAAGTTGAAGAGAGATTAACGGACCTAGGAGGGAGGTACATCTTCCTGAAGGGCTCCCTGGAGGGATGGGAATGTACGCTAGCTAATGTGTATGCTCCGAATAAAGAGGCTAGTGGATTCCTTGTGAATACATTGGAAAAATTAATGGAATTTGAAGGGGGGTCTGATTATAATGGGGGATCTCAACCTCTGTCTGGCACCGGAGGTAGATAGTACGTCGCATGCACTGGGGAAGATGAACACGAAACTGAGAAAGTTAAAACAGAAGTTATATTCATGTCAATTGGTAGACATATAGAGGATTTATGAACCCTAATAAGAAAGATTTTTCGTTTTACTCCCCAGTGCACGGGACGTACTCTAGGATAGATTACATATGGATCGAGCATTCACTTTTAGATAGAGTGGTGGAATCCAAGATAGAGGCCACTACTTTGTCGGATCATGCCCCGGTCAGTATGGGAATGTATGTTTCAGATGCCCAGAGAGTTCCAGTAAGTTGGAGATTAGATGAAGATCTCTTACAAGATGAAATAAGGTAAATAGAGCAGGAACTAAAACAATATTTCTTAATAAATGATACAGGAAAGATCTCGGGGTCCTACCTGTGGGAGGCCCATAAGGCTTACATTAGGGGGATTTTAATAAAAATGGGAGCAAGAAGAAAAAGAGTAACAAAAGAGCAAATCAAAAAATTAACTGAAGAAATATATAATCTGGAGCAGGAGCATAAGAAAGGATTAGGCCAAGATAAGAGGGTTCATCAAAACTTAATTTTAAAAAGCGAAGAGCTAAAAGATCGAATAGAAACAGAAACAAAAAAAGCATTTTACAAGGTGGCAAAAGAAAGATACCAGAGTAGAAATAAGAGCAGCAGACTACTAGCTAAAATTTTGAGGAAAAAGAAAGCCAGAAACTATATAGAAAAAATTCAGAATAGCAAAGGAGATATGGTCCATACAACCAATGAAATAGGGGAATCCTTCAGGAAATATTATAAGGACTTATACTCAGCAGGCAAAATTAGAGGGCAAGATGGAGCACATGAAAAGAAGATAGTAGAATTTCTAAATAAAGCTACCATATATACTCGAGTATAAGACGTTCCGAGTATAAGTCGAGGCCCTAATTTACTACAAAAAAAATGGGAAAAACTTATTGACCCGAGTATAAGACGAGGGTGAGAAATGCACAGCTACTGTAAGTGGAAAAGAGGGTCGACAATGCCCATTTGCAGCATCACTGTGCCCAAATTCAGCCATAGGTCCCCTGAACTTCAAACTCAGTAGTTAAGGGTTCCTAGATGCCCCCTAGCTGCAGCCAAAATTTGGGGTCTCTGAACCCAAAGGGTCCCGAAATGACATTGCTGCAGATGGACACAGTTGACCGAATTTGGCGCCCCGTATCTTGGGGCCACTTAGTGCTAAGAACCCCAAATTTGGTGTGCAAACCCAGTGGAACTAGCACCATAATATTTCCAAAGCTGGGGTTTCTAGCGCCAAGTGGCCCTGAGATACAGGGCCCCAAAAATCAGTTCAGAAAATGTCAAGCACTTTTCTGCAGCAGAGAATGACATTTTCCAAACCGGTTTTGGGGCCCCATATCTCAGGGACACTTGGTGCTAGGAACCCCAGCTTTGGATATGTTATGGTACCAGTTCCACTGGGTTTTCACACCAAATTTGGGGTTCCTAGCACCAAGTGGCCCTGAGATATGGGGCCCCAAAATCGGTTCAGAAAATGTCAAGCACTTTTCTACAGCAGAGAATGACATTTTCCGAACCGAATTTGGGGCCTCGTATCTCGGGGCCACTTAGTGCTAGGAACTTCAACTTTGGATATGCTGTCATACCAGTTCCACTGGGTTTCCACGCCAAATTTGGGGTTCCTAGCACCAAGTGGCCCTGAGATACTGGGCCCCAAAGTCCGTTCGGAAAATGAAATTTTTTGCTGCAGAAAAGTGCTTGACTCGAGTATAAGTCGAGGGGGGCACTTTCAGCACAAAAAAATGTGCTGAAAAATTCGACTTATACTCGAGTATATACGGTAATCTCCCAAAGATAACTGAGAATGTAAAGGACAATTTAGAAAGCCCGATAACTGTAGAGGAGATCAACAGAGCGCTAGCTGAATCAGCTCCCGGAAAAAGTCCGGGTCCGGATGGATTTACCAACTAATATTACAAAAAATGTAAAGATATACTATCCCCTAGACTTTGCGAATATATAAATGGGTTGGGCACGGATTTTGAGTTCAGTAGAGAGGCGCTTAAAGCGGAGATAACGGTCATTCCAAAAGAGGGGAAAAATGTTACGATCTGTTCTAGTTATAGGCCAATATCTCTGATCAACACAGATGTGAAACTGTATGCCAGAGTTTTAGCAAATCGGTTGAAAGAGTGGATGAGTGAATGGATACACCCAGATCAAGTAGGGTTTACTCCAAAAAGGGAGGGGAGGGACAATGGGGTGCGAACACTCCTACTGCAGAATATTAAGGAAAGGGGGCCCCAGGTCTACTCTTGTCTATAGATGCAGAAAAAGCGTTTGACAGAGTAGACTTGGGGTTCATGTTTCAAACCCTTAAATATATGGGAGTGGGCCCGAAAATGGTTAGCTGGATATGTGCCTTGTATAACCATCCCATGGCCACGATAAAAATCAATGGCTCCCCTTCAGATGTATTTGAAATGGAAAATGGGACGAGACAGGGGTGACCCCTGTCTCCTTTGCTCTTTGTTCTCTCCCTGGAGCCTTTGTTGTTGGTGATTAGGGGGGACCCGGATATCAGTGGTCCCAGGGTTGGGGATGAAGAGCGCAAGATCGCGGCCTTTGCCGGCGATGTTCTGCTCTTCATAACCAACCCGAGAATTACAATGCCAAACATACTTAGAGTTTTGAGACAGTATGGAGAAGTGTCGAACTTCAAAATAAATTTGGCAAAATCTGAAATTTTAAATATTAACTTGGGGAAAAAGGAAGAAAGTAAGCTGAAAAAGGAATTTAAATTTTTGTGGAAAAAAGAAATAAACTATCTGGGCATAAAGTTGGCAAACTCACTAGGGAAGATCTATAAATTAAATTTTATTCCATTGCTAGACGAAATAAAAGCTGAGAGTAAAAGGATAATAAGTAAACCACTATCATGGGTAGGACACATTAATGCCATAAAGATGATATTGCTACCAAAAATCATCTACAAACTACAGATGCTCCCACTGGCTATCCCACAGTTTTATCTTAGAAAACTTAAATCAATCATAATGAAAACAATTTGGAAAAACAGGAGGGCTAGAGTGTCTTTTGATATTTTAAAACAGGAAAAAAAGAAAGTGGGTCTGGCGGTACCCGATATCCTGGGCTATTATAAGGCAATATTGGTGTCAAGAGCGATCGAGTGGGTTAGAGAGAATAAACAGAAGAGATGGGTGAACATAGAAAATAAATTAAGTAAGGCACATTTAGGACACATAATTTGGAATCCCCCACATTATAGAGCATTAGATGGTAACACACACATTTTGACAAAGGTGGTTCTTAGAGCGTGAGACACAGTATATAAACAAATAAACAAGACATAAAACTCCCCCTTAATTTCACTGAGGGAAAACAATTATTTTGCACCGGGGAAAAGGGAAATAGGTGGTAATTGGATTAAGAATGAAAAGGCACAACTGAGAGATATTATAAAAGAAGGGAAGATTGTCGCATTTCACGAATTAAAGCACAATAGAGAAGCATGGGTGTTAGATCGATGGAGATACCTTCAGTTAAGCCATTTTGTCAATCGCCTGCCACAACCAATAAGGACGGGAGAAGAGCTATCAGAGCTGGAAAAGCTGTGTTTGGCGAAAAGCACTAAAGGCATAATATCTAAAATTTATAAAATGGGTTGACGGTGGGTTGTAAGGAGGTACCTCCATATATCACAAAATGGGAAAGAGAATTAGGATCACAGATAGACAATAATAGGTTAAGGAAAATACTGGAACTGACTCACGGCTCGTCGATTGACACCAATGTTGCTGAAATGAATTACAAGATTTTGACGGGCTGGTATGTCACCCCAGACAAAGCTTGTAAATATCAAAGAGATAAAACACCGGAATGTTGGAGGGGGTGTAAAGATGTAGGCAACATGGCCCACCTGTGGTGGGATTGCCCCGAAATTAAAAGATACTGGGTAAAAATCCTGGGGTTTATTAAGGAAATAACAAAGATTGAAGTAAAAGCAGACCCCTGGAGAGTATTACACCATGGAATAGGAGGTGAGATTAAAAAGTATAAAGACACCCTGGTGTTACACCTGCTAAATGCGGCTAAAAAAAATCATTCCAAAAAAGTGGCAGATGGTAGAATGCCCATCAATCTGGGAGTGGGTTGATGCAGTGGAAGGTATTCGCTATATGGAGGAAGAGGGATATGGGTGGGAAGGCGACTCAGCAAGGAGGAAAAACAACTGGCAATGCTGGAAGGAATTTAAAAAATCGTGGAGTATTACTGAGGGTTTGAGAACCTGACTTGAGTAAAGAGAGTTAAGCTAACCGAGTGTACACAGACGTAGGGGATGGGAGGGTGGGGATGGGAAGGGGTAAGGGCGGGGGGAAAAGGGTTGGGGTTACTTGGGGAAAAAAGAGAAAGTAAGATTTGTGAGATGAAATTGTATTTTGTAACGCTAATAAATGATTTGTATACATGCATATAAAGCTACAATGATGTGAAAAGAGAAGAGACATAGATGACACTGATAAAGTGGATTAAGTCTCTAATAAGACTCACTGAGATGGCAAAAAATAAAAAATAAAAAAAAGAACAGGAACGGTCTGTAGTGAGATCTAGCTAAACTGGATACAGTACTGAATATACTGTAGCAAACTGAATGAACTTGCCTGTCTTTAGTATATTAGGAAGAGAACAACAGGAACTGTCTGCAGCGGGATCTAGCTGCACAGGATACAGTACTGAATATACTGCAGCTAACTGAATGAACTTGTCTGCCTGTAGTATATTAGGAAGAGAACAGGAACGGTCTGCAGCGAGATCTAGCTGCACAGGATACAGTACTGAATATAGTGCAGCTAACTGAATGAACTTGCCTGCCTGTAGTATATTAGGAATAGAACAACAGGAACGGTCTGCAGCGAGATCTAGCTAAACTGGATACAGTACTGAATATACTGTAGCTAACTGAATGAACTGCCTGCCTGTAGTATATTAGGAAGAGAACAACAGGAACGGTCTGCAGCGAGATCTAGCTGCACAGGATACAGTACTGAATATACTGCAGCTAACTGAATGAACTTGCCTGCCTGTAGTATATTAGGAAGAGAACAACAGGAATGGTCTGCAGCGAGATCTAGCTGCACAGGATATAGTACTGAATATACTGCAGCTAACTGAATGGACTGTCTGCCTGTAATATATTAGGAAGAGAACAACAGAAATGGTCTGCAGCGAGATCTAGCTGCACAGGATACAGTACTGAATATACTGCCGCTAACTGAATGAACTGCCTGCCTGTAGTATATCAGGAACAGAACAACAGGAACAGTTTGCAGGGAGATCTAGCTGCACAGGATACAGTACTGAATATACTGCAGCTAACTGAATGACCTGCCTGTCTGTAGTATATTAGGAATAGAACAGAAACGGTCTGCAGCTAGATCTAGCTGCACAGGATACAGAACTGAATATAATGCAGCTAACTGAATGAACTTGCCTGCCTGTAGTATATTAGGAACAGAACAACAGGAACGGTCTGCAGTGAGATCTAGTTAAGCTGGTTACAGTACTGAATATACTGCAGCTAACTGAATGAACTGCCTGCCTGTAGTACATTATGAAGAGAACAACAGGAACGGTCTGCAGCGAGATCTAGCTGCACAGGATACAGTACTGAATATACTGCAGCTAACTGAATGAACTTGCCTGCCTGTAGTATATTAGGAAGAAAACAACAGGAACGGTCTGCAGCAAGATCTAGCTGCACAGGATACAGTACTGATAATACTGCAGCTAACTGAATTAACTTGCCTGCTTGTAGTATATTAGGAAGGGAACAACAGGAACGGTCTGCAGTGAGATCTAGCTAAACTGGATAATATATATATATATATATATATATATATATATATATATATATATATATATATATATATATATATATATATATACATACAAAGCCTGGAATGTATATACAGTGGGGACGGAAATATTCAGACCCCCCCTAAATTTTTCACTCTTTGTTATATTGCAGCCTTTTGCAAAAATCATTTAAGTTCATTTTTTTCCTCATTAATGTACACACAGCACCCGATATTGACAGAAAAACACAGAATTGCTGACATTTTTGCAGATTTATTAAAAAAGAGAAACTGAAATATCACATGGCCCTAAGTATTCAGACCCTTTGCTCAGTATTTAGTAGAAGCACCCTTTTGATCTAATACAGCGAGATCTAGCTGCACAGGATACAGTACTGAATATACTGCAGCTAACCGAATGAACTTGCCTGCCTGTAGTATATTAGGAAGAAAACAACAGGAACTGTCTGCAGCAAGATCTAGCTGCACAGGATACAGTACTGAATATACTGCAGCTAACTGAATTAACTTGCCTGCTTGTAGTATATTAGGAAGAGAACAACAGGAACGGTCTGCAGTGAGATCTAGCTAAACTGGATTATATATATATATATATATATATATATATATATATATATATATATATATATATATATACATACATATATACATATATACATATATATATATTATATATATATATATATATATATACAAAGCCTGGAATGTATATACAGTGGGGACGGAAATATTCAGACCCCCCCTAAATTTTTCACTCTTTGTTATATTGCAGCCTTTTGCTAAAATCATTTAAGTTCATTTTTTTCCTCATTAATGTACACACAGCACCCGATATTGACAGAAAAACACAGAATTGCTGACATTTTTGCAGATTTATTAAAAAAGAGAAACTGAAATATCACATGGCCCTAAGTATTCAGACCCTTTGCTCAGTATTTAGTAGAAGCACCCTTTTGATCTAATACAGCCATTAGAGTTTTTTTGGGAAAGATGCAACAAGTTTTTCACACCTGGATTTGGGGATCCTCTACCATTCCTCTTTGCAGATCCTCTCCAGTTCTGTCAGGTTGGATGGTAAACGCTGGTGGATAGCCATTTTTAGGTCTCTCCAGAGATGCTCAATTGGGTTTAAGTCAGGGCTCTGGCTGGGCCATTCAAGGACAGTATATAACAATATAACAAAGTGAAAAATGTAAGGGGGTCTGAATACTTTCCATCCCCACTGTATATACTAAATATACTGGAGCTAACTGAATCAACTGTCTGCTCAATCTATCTAAATGAAATTAAATGACACTCTCTCTCTCTCTCTCTCTCTCTCTCTCTCTCTGAATGCCGGTACACACTACACATGGCCAACGTGCAGGAATACTAGGATTAGAACAACAGGAACGGTCTGCAGCGAAATCTAGCTAAACTGGATACAGTACTGAATATACTGCAGCTAACTGAATGAACTGCCTGCCTGTAGTATATTAGGAAGAGAACAACAGGAACGGTCTGCAGCGAGATCTAGCTGCACAGGATACAGTACTGAATATACTGCAGCTAACTGAATGAACTTGCCTGCCTGTAGTATATTAGGAAGAAAACAACAGGAACGGTCTGCAGCAAGATCTAGCTGCACAGGATACAGTACTGATAATACTGCAGCTAACTGAATTAACTTGCCTGCTTGTAGTATATTAGGAAGGGAACAACAGGAACGGTCTGCAGTGAGATCTAGCTAAACTGGATAATATATATATATATATATATATATATATATATATATATATATATATATATATATATATATATATATACATACAAAGCCTGGAATGTATATACAGTGGGGACGGAAATATTCAGACCCCCCCTAAATTTTTCACTCTTTGTTATATTGCAGCCTTTTGCAAAAATCATTTAAGTTCATTTTTTTCCTCATTAATGTACACACAGCACCCGATATTGACAGAAAAACACAGAATTGCTGACATTTTTGCAGATTTATTAAAAAAGAGAAACTGAAATATCACATGGCCCTAAGTATTCAGACCCTTTGCTCAGTATTTAGTAGAAGCACCCTTTTGATCTAATACAGCGAGATCTAGCTGCACAGGATACAGTACTGAATATACTGCAGCTAACCGAATGAACTTGCCTGCCTGTAGTATATTAGGAAGAAAACAACAGGAACTGTCTGCAGCAAGATCTAGCTGCACAGGATACAGTACTGAATATACTGCAGCTAACTGAATTAACTTGCCTGCTTGTAGTATATTAGGAAGAGAACAACAGGAACGGTCTGCAGTGAGATCTAGCTAAACTGGATTATATATATATATATATATATATATATATATATATATATATATATATATATATATATATACATACATATATACATATATACATATATATATATTATATATATATATATATATATATACAAAGCCTGGAATGTATATACAGTGGGGACGGAAATATTCAGACCCCCCCTAAATTTTTCACTCTTTGTTATATTGCAGCCTTTTGCTAAAATCATTTAAGTTCATTTTTTTCCTCATTAATGTACACACAGCACCCGATATTGACAGAAAAACACAGAATTGCTGACATTTTTGCAGATTTATTAAAAAAGAGAAACTGAAATATCACATGGCCCTAAGTATTCAGACCCTTTGCTCAGTATTTAGTAGAAGCACCCTTTTGATCTAATACAGCCATTAGAGTTTTTTTGGGAAAGATGCAACAAGTTTTTCACACCTGGATTTGGGGATCCTCTACCATTCCTCTTTGCAGATCCTCTCCAGTTCTGTCAGGTTGGATGGTAAACGCTGGTGGATAGCCATTTTTAGGTCTCTCCAGAGATGCTCAATTGGGTTTAAGTCAGGGCTCTGGCTGGGCCATTCAAGGACAGTATATAACAATATAACAAAGTGAAAAATGTAAGGGGGTCTGAATACTTTCCATCCCCACTGTATATACTAAATATACTGGAGCTAACTGAATCAACTGTCTGCTCAATCTATCTAAATGAAATTAAATGACACTCTCTCTCTCTCTCTCTCTCTCTCTCTCTCTCTGAATGCCGGTACACACTACACATGGCCAACGTGCAGGAATACTAGGATTAGAACAACAGGAACGGTCTGCAGCGAAATCTAGCTAAACTGGATACAGTACTGAATATACTGCAGCTAACTGAATGAACTGCCTGCCTGTAGTATATTAGGAAGAGAACAACAGGAACGGTCTGCAGCGAGATCTAGCTGCACAGGATACAGTACTGAATATACTGCAGCTAACTGAATGAACTTGCCTGCCTGTAGTATATTAGGAACAGAACAACAGGAACGGTCTGCAGCGAGATCTAGCTAAACTGGATACAGTACTGAATATACTGCAGCTAACTGAATGAACTTGCCTGCCTGTAGTACATTAGGAAGAGAACAACAGAAACGGTCTGTAGCGAGATCTAGCTGCACAGGATACAGTACTGACTATACTGCAGCTAACTGAATTAACTTGCCTGCTTGTAGTATATTAGGAACAGAACAACAGGAACGGTCTGCAGCAAGATCTAGCTAAACTGGAAACAGTACTGAATATACTGCAGCTAACTGAATGAACTTGCCTGCATGTAGTATATTAGGAAGAGAACAACAGGAACGGTCTGCAGGGAGATCTAGCTGCAGAGGATACAGTACTGAATATACTGCAGCTAACTGAATGAACTTGCCTGCCTGTAGTATATTAGGAACAGAACAACAGGAACTGTCTGCAGCGAGATCTAGCTGCACAGGATACAGTACTGAATGTACTGCAGCTAACTGAATTAACTTGCCTGCTTGTAGTATATTAGGAGCAGAACAACAGGAACGGTCTGCAGCGAGATCTAGCTAAACTGGATACAGTACTGAATATACTGCAGCTAACTGAATGAACTGCCTGCCTGTAGTATATTAGGAACAGAACAACAGGAACGGTCTGCAGCGAGATCTAGCTGCAGAGGATACAGTACTGAATATACTGCAGCTAACTGAATGAACTTGCCTTCCTGTAGTATATTAGGAACAGAACAACAGGAACGGTCTGCAGCGAGATCTAGCTGCACAAGATACAGTACTGAATATACTGTGGCTAACTGAATGAACTTGCCTGCCTGTAGTATATTAGGAACAGAACAACAGGAACGGTCTGCAGCGAGATCTAGCTAAACTGGATACGGTACTGAATATACTGCAGCTAACTGAATGAACTTGCCTGCCTGTAGTATATTAGGAAGAGAACAACAGGAACGGTCTGCAGCGAGATCTAGCTGCACAGGATACAGTGCTGAATATACTGCAGCTAACTGAATGAACTGCCTATGGAAAGTATTCAGACCCCCCTAAATTTTTCACTCTTTGTTATATTGCAGCCTTTTGCTAAAATCATTTAAGTTCATTTTTTTTCCTCATTAAACTACACACAGCACCCCATATTGTGTGTACTTTAATGAGGAATAAAATGAACCCCCAACGTGTAGGAGGCCTTATATAGTGTGGGGCGTGTACTTAATCCCCTGAGCCCTAATTGGCCAAAGCACCCTGCCTTTGGCCAATTAGGGTTCTGTTCGCTTACAGTGCTGTGATTGGCCAAAGCTTGCGGGTCATAGTGAATACTTGGCCAATCATCAGTTAGCAAACCACTGCGATGACGCAGTGCATTATGGGCCGTGACGCGTTGCTCGAATTTTGCGCAAACAGGCCCACAATGTTAGATCTTCGTCGAATGATCGAACAGACAATGTTCCAGTCAAACTCATGTACGACTCAAACTCGAAGCTCATCCCTACCAGCCACAAAGGGCCTGGTAATGGGCTGGGGGGGAGGGGGGAAACATTACAATACAGCCGCAAGCAGTTTAAATGACTTTATTGTCACAGATCAGCCGCGGAGCTGATCTGTGTCTCACCTTTACTGCTGTAGGCCGGCTGGCACCTGTTGTTCCACTAGCTTGTGTTCAGCTCTGCTGCACTCTGCAGCTATAGGTGTCGCTGGCCTCACCTGTTGCTTAATATATGATTCCTTCCTGCTACTTCCTGTCCAGCCCCTCATGTGCTTCTCTATTTAAATCCCTCTCTGACTAGTTCTGTTTGCTTGAGCAACATTTGTTTCAGAGCTCCCTTCATGTAACCTGCCTTAACCTGACCTCTCGTGAACTGATCTCTTGTGTACCGACTCGACTTGTTCGACTTGTTCTGATCACGTTGTCTGCAGCCCGTCCTGACTAGGGTCTGTTCGACCGTTCGTCGAATTGCGAACGATATGGGCCGTTCGCGCCAAATTCATGTGGTGCATCACGGCCCATAATTCACTGTGGCATCGCAGTGCATTGCTGGCTGATGATTGGCCAAGCATGCACTATGACCCGCATGCTTGGCCAATCACAGCGCCGTCGGTAGAGAGAGCTGTAATTGGCCAAAGCCATGGTGGCTTTGGCCATTTATGGCTCAGGGGGTTTAGAACACGCCCCACACTATATAAGGCCACCTGCACGGCGGCCCTGTGTAGTGTGTTCCGGCGTGCTGAGAGATAGAGAGAGAGAGACAGTGTCATTTCATTTGAGTTAGATAGATTAGGCAGGATAATCAGTCAGTTAGCTGCACTTACAGTGTATTGTGTATATATATGCATCCCAGGTGGTGTATGTATATATATACCGTATTTATCGGCGTATAACACGCACTTTTTTCCCCTTAAAATCAGGGGAAAGTCGCAGGTGCGTGTTATACGCCGATCCCCTGCGATCCCGAGCTGTCAAAATATCAAAATCGCCGACCGCGATTTGAAAATGGCGCCGCCGGCGCCAAAATACACAGAGCCGGTCCTCGGCTCTTTCCGGCGGCTCTCGTTTACTTTCGGTTTCACTCGTAGTCCCGAGCGGAGCTATCCGAACCTACTCGGATAGCTCCGCTCGGGACTACGAGTGGAGCCGAAAGTGAACGAGAGCCGCCGGAAAGAGCCGAGGACCGGCTCTGTGTATTTCGGCGCCGGCGGCGCCATTTTCAAATCGCGGTCGGCGATTTTGAAGCCCAGCAAGCAGGGACAGGGGATCGAAGGCTGCACTGGGGCAAGGCTGCACTGGGGCAAGGCTGCACTGGGGCAGGCTGCACTGGGGAACGCTGCACTGGGGAACGCTGCACTGGGGAAGGCTGCACTGGGGAAGGCTGCACTGAGAAGGCTGCACTGACATGGCTGCACTGATATGGCTGCACTGACATGGCTGCACTGACATGGCTGCACTGACAAGGCTGCACTGACATGGCTGCACTGGGCCAAGGCTGCACTGAGAAGGCTGCAATGATGGGCATTTAAATGTAAGTTTTTTTCCCTTCAACTTCCCTCCTAAAAGTTTTTTTTTCCTTAAAATTCCCTCCTAAATTGGGGTGTGTGTTATACGCCGGTGCGTGTTATACGCCGATAAATACGGTATATATATATATATATATATATTTATATATATATATATATATATATATATATATATATATATATATATATATATATATATACCCTGCATTCAGTTTAGCTAGATCCGTTCTTGTTATCTTCCTACTGACAGGCAGGCTTGTCTTGTTACAGTATTTACAGCTACCTGAAGAAAATTTCTGGTGTTCTTTTGATCCTATTAGTACCACAGTCAGGCAGCTAGACTATTTACAGTTAGTGTAGTGCGTCCTCCTCACAGTGTTTAGCTAAAGCTACAAGTTAGTTTAGTGTGACCTCTGCACAGTGTTCAGGTAAAGCTACAAGTTAGTGTAGTGCGTGCTCTGAACAGTGTTCAGCTAAAGCTACAAGTTAGTGTAGTGCGACCTCTGCACAGTGTTCAGCTAAAGCTACAAGTTAGTGTAGTGCTTCCTCCTCACAGTGTTCAGCTAAAGCTACAAGTTAGTGTAGTGCGTTCTCCTCACAGTGTTCAGCTAAAGCTACAGGTTAGTTTAGTGTGACCTCTGCACAGTGTTCAGCTAAAGCTACAAGTTAGTGTAGTGTGTCCTCCTCACAGTGTTCAGCTAAAACTACAAGTTAGTGTAGTGCGACCTCTGCACAGTGTTCAGCTAAAGCTACCTGTAGAAGGTTGGTGGTGTTTTCCTGATCCTATCACTACCGCAGGCAGCTAAAGTATTTACACGTTAGTGTAGTGCGACCTCTGCACAGTGTTCAGCTAAAGCTACAAGTTAGTTTAGTGCGACCTCTGCACAGTGTTCAGCTAAAGCTACAAGTTAATGTAGTGCGTGCTCTGAACAGTGTTCATCTAAAGCTAAAAGTTAGTGCAGTGCGTCCTCCTCACAGTGTTCAGTTAAAGCTACAGGTTAGTTTAGTGTGACCTCTGCACAGTGTTCAGCTAAAGCTACAAGTTAGTGTAGTGCGTCCTCCTCACAGTGTTCAGCTAAAACTACAACTTAGTGTAGTGCGACCTCTGCACAGTGTTCAGCTAAAGCTACAAGTTAGTGTAGTGCGTCCTCCTCACAGTGTTCAACTAAAGCTAAAAGTTAGTGTAGTGCGTCCTCTGCACAGTGTTCAGCTAAAGCTACAAGTTAGTGTAGTGCGACCTCTGCACAGTGTTCAGCTAAAGCTACCTGTAGAAGGTTGGTGGTGTTTTCCTGATCCTATCACTACCGCAGGCAGCAAAGTATTTACACATTAGTGTAGTGCGACCTCTGCACAGTGTTCAGCTAAAGCTACCTGTAGAAGGTTGGTGGTGTTCTCATACTGTAGGCAGGCAGTTGATTTTGCTAGCTGCAGTATCAGTATATATATATATATATATATATATATATATATATATATATATATATATATATGTATATATATATAATCTCCCAGCTTAGTGCAGCTACAGGCCATTAGTATGTCTGGAAGGCCAACAAGGAGAGGCAGACAGTCCCAAGCCAATAAAAGAGGGCAAGCAGGCTCTGTGTCTAGAGGCAACGGTGCTAGTCATGGAGACGGTGCATGCTCATCAGCACGTGGCCGTGGGACACGCTTGGCCTTTTTTTCGGCAGCTGGCCGCGTTGAGCCGCAACATGCGGAAGACTTGGTCGAGTGGATGACCAAGCCATCCTTATCCTCCTCATCCTCCCTCACCCATGCTCAGGGTACTTTGTCTGGCAAAGCATCTGCCAATGCTGCCTCTTCCCTCGGTTCAATGGTATCAGTGACTCCTTCCCTTGCCCCACCATGTCCTCCTGAGGAGTCTCTCGAACTGTTTGACCACAGTGTTGGGTACATGCTCCAGGAGGATGCCCAGCGTTTAGAAGGCTCTGATGATGATACTGAGCTAGATGAAGGCAGTAACGTGAGCACGGACAGAGGGGGTGCCCAAGAAGAACAGCAATCTGGCAGTCATGCTCCCCCTGCTGCAGCATACTGCCAGGTTTTCCTCCAGTGATGAGGAGGGAGGGGATGATGAGGTCACTGACTCAACGTGGGTGCCTGATAGGAGAGAGGAGGAGGAGGCCCATCACCAAAGAGGCAGGATGCCCTCCAAGGGCCAGCCTAAGGGCAGCACACTGACTGCATCACACCGCAAGCTCCGCATGTGCAGGGCGCTGCTGTCTCTGTGCGTTATTCCAAAAGTTCTTTGGTGTGGGCCTTTTTTGAGACGAGTGCATCAGATCGCACCGCTTCTATTTGCAACATATGTCTCAAGCGTATCTCGCGTAGCCAAAACATCTCCCGCTTGGGCACCACATGCTTGACCAGACATATGTTGACCTGCCATGCAGTTCGCTGGCAAGCGTATCTAAAAGACCCACACCAGAGAACAAAGAGGGTTCTGTGCTGGGACCAATCCTATTTAATTTGTTTATAAACAACCTGGAGGATGGGATAAACAGTTCAATCTCTTTATTTGCAGACGATACTAAGCTAAGCAGGGCAATAACTTCTCCGCAGGATGTGGAAACCTTGCAAAAAGACCTGAACAAATTAATGGGGTGGGCGACTACATGGCAAATGAGGTTTAATGTAGAAAAATGTAAAATCATGCATTTGGGTGGCAAAAATATGAATGCAATCTATAGACTGGGGGGAGAACCTCTGGGGGAATCTAGGATGGAAAAGGACCTGGGGGTCCTAGTAGATGATAGGCTCAGCAATGGCCAGCAATGCCAAGCTGCTGCTAATAAAGCAAACAGAATATTGGCATGCATTAAAAGGGGGATCAACGCAAGAGATAAAACGATAATTCTCCCACTCTACAAGGCTCTGGTCCAGCCGCACCTGGAGTATGCTGTCCAGTTCTGGGCACCAGTCCTCAGGAAGGATGTACTGGAAATGGAGCGAATACAAAGAAGGGCAACAAAGCTAATAAAGGGTTTGGAGGATCTTAGTTTGCGAGCACTGAACTTATTCTCTCTGGAGAAGAGACGCTTGAGAGGGGATATGATTTAAATTTACAAATACTATACTGGTGACCCCACAATAGGGATAAAACTTTTTCGCAGAAGAGAGTTTAATAAGACTCGTGGCCACTCATTACAATTAGAAGAAAAGAGGTTTAACCTTAAACTACGTAGAGGGTTCTTTACTGTAAGAGCGGCAAGGATGTGGAATTCCCTTCCACAGGCGGTGGTCTCAGCGGGGAGCATTGATAGCTTCAAGAAACTATTAGATAATCACCTGAATGACCGCAACATACAGGGATATGTAATGTAATACTGACACATAATCACACACATAGGTTGGACTTGTGTCTTTTTTCAACCTCACCTACTATGACCTCTCCTTACTCCTCATCAGCTGAGATCTCCAACCTCACAATACCTTCTGTCCTCTCTGAGACCTGCACTGAGAGGAATGAAGGTGTAGAATTAGGTGTGTCACAGCCAAGTACTTGTGGGCAATCTGCTTTCAGTACACCAACGTCAGATTGTACCAGGCAATTTTCCCTGCCCCAGCTGCTGCACCGCCGAAATAAGTTCGCTCCCAGCCATCCACATGCCCAGCGGTTGAATGCTAGCTTGGCAAAATTGCTAGCACTTCAACTGCTACCTTTTCAGTTGGTAGACTCTGCCCCCTTCCGTGAGTTTGTGGAATGTGCGGTTCCTTAGTGGCAGGTACCCAAACGCCACTCTTTCTCACGGAAGGTGATTCCGGCTCTCTACCGGCATGTGGAAGGCAATGTCTTGGCCTCGCTGGACAGGGCGGTCAGCGGTAAGGTGCATATTACCGCTGACTCATGGTCCAACAGGCATGGACAGGGACTTTACCTAAGTTTCACGGCGCATTGGGTCAATCTGCTGGCAGCTGGGAAGGATGCAGGACAAGGTGCAGTAGTGTTGGAGGTTGTTCTGCCACCACGCCTCCAAAATGCCACTACTAATGATTGTGACACACCTCTCTCCTCCACCCCCTCCTCTTCTTCTTCCTCCATGGCCTCTTCCTGTGCTTTGTCCTCGGAACCAGCGGTGCTCCGTAGCCGTTCAAGGGGCTACGCAAGTACGCAGGCCAAAAGATGCCATGTGGTGCTTGAGCTGGTGTGCTTGGGGGACAGGAGCCACACTGGGGCAGAGGTTCTGTCAGCTCTGCAGGGGCAGGTTCAGAGGTGGTTGACGCCATGCCAACTTAAGGCAGGAATGGTGGTTTGCGACAATGGCACCAACCTCGTCTCCGCCCTCCGACAGGGACAACTGACCCATGTGCCCTGTTTGGCTCACGTCCTTAACTTGGTGGTGAAGCGGTTCTTGGGCAGGTACCCGGGCTTATAGGATGTCCTGAGGCAGGCCAGGAAAGTCTGTGTGCATTTCCGCCGGTCATATAATGCCAGTGAACGGCTGGCAGACCTCCAAAAGGAATTTAACCTACCCAAGAACCGCCTAATCTGTGACATGCCCACCAGCTGGAACTCAACGTTGGCCATGCTGCAGCGGCTGCATACGCAGCAGAGGGCCATCAATGAGTACCTGTGCGACTATGGCACCAGGACAGGGTCAGGGGAGCTTGTTTTTTTTCCCTACGCCAGTGGGCCATGATCAGGGATGCATGCACTGTCCTGTCACCATTTGAGGAGGCCACGAGGATGGTGAGCAGTGACAGTGCATGCATCAGTGACACTGTCCCCCTTGTCCACCTGTTGGAGCACGCGCTGCATGGAATAATGGACAGGGCACTTGAGGCAGGACGGAGGCAGGAAGAGGAGGACTTCCTTAGCTCTCAAGGCCCCCTTCATCCAGACAGTGTTCCTGCATGCCCGCCGATCACACAGGAAGAGGACGAGGAGGAGGAGGAGGAGGATTGTGTCAGTATGGAGGTGGAGCCTGGCACTCAGCATCAGCAGCAGTCTTTTAAGGGATCATTTAGAGTCCCAAGAAACACATGGACTTGTACGTGGCTGGGAGGAGGTGGCTGCGGATCATGTCGTCCTTAGTGACCCAGAGGACTCCGGACCGAATGCCTCAGCAAACCTACGCTGCATGGCCTCCCTGACCCTGCAAAGCCTGCGGAAGGATCCTCGTATTTGTGGTATCAAGGAGAAGGACCAATACTGGCTGGCAACCCTCCTTGATCCACGTTAGGGTAAAGTTGCGGACCTTATCTTGCCATCGCAGAGGGAGCAGAGGATGAAACATCTTCGGGAGGCCTTGCAGAAAGGTCTGTGCAACGCGTTCCCAGAGACTGGGAGGTTACAAACTCTTGTTTCTGGACAACGTGTTGCTGAGGCTTCGGTCAGTCAAAGAATGAGCGGTGGAGAAGGTGTCCGTCTGACCGATGCGTTCAGACAAATTTTTAGTCCTCAGCCCCAAGGTATGATTGGTTCCAGCAACCATCCTCAGCGTCTGTTTTACATGGTGCAGGAATACCTAGGGGCAAGATCTGACTTGGACACCTTTCCCACCGAAAATCCTCTGGGTTACTGGGTCTTGAGGATGGATCACTGGCCAGAGCTTGCACAGTATGCAATTGAGCTACTGGCCTGTCCTGCATCCATCGAAACGCACATTCAGTGCTGCTGGAGGCTTTATAACCGATCACAGGGTGCGTCTGTCCACCGACTCGGTCGATCGACTGACCTTCATAAAAATGAATCAGTCTTGGATCACCACCAGATACCAAGCACCTGATGCTGATGTAACCGAATAATTTTTTTTTGGAAATGTCAGATCCCTTGAAAGACTGCCTATGCTGATGCTGAGTGACTATCCTGTTATGCTGAATAATTATCCTCTTCCTCCTCAATGATCATGCTGATAGCTTGTAAGGAAAATTTTGGTTCTGGGCGCCGCCACCAGTGCCTAATGCCCAATTTTTTTCTAATGCCCAAATTGTGGCAACAGAACCAGTGCGTAAGGCCCAATTTTTCAGCCCCTGTTTAACAGGGGCGTGTAATTACAATTTTTGATACAATACTTTGCAGCAGGGCTCGTTCCTGCATTCCAACTAGAGTGTCTGTGAGGGGTTGCAGTGTTGTGGCAACAGCACCAGTGCCTAAGGCCCAATTTTTCAGCCCCTGTTTAACAGGGGCGTGTAATTACAATTTTTGATGCACTACTTTGCAGCAGGGCTCGTTCCTGCGTTCCAACTAGGGTATCTGTGAGGGGTTGCAGTGTTGTGGCAACAGCACCAGTGCCTAAAGGCCAATTTTTCAGCCCCTGTTTAACAGACATACTATAGACACCCCCCAGGTACGATATTTAAAGGAATATTTCACTTTTTTTTTTTTTACTTTTAAGCATCATTAAAATCACTGCTCCCGAAAAAACGGCCGTTTTTAAAAGTTTTTTTTGCATTGATACATGTCCCCTGGGGCAGGACCCGGGTCCCCAAACCCTTTTTAGGACAACACCATGAAAATTAGCCTTTAAAATGAGCACTTTTGATTTCGAACATTCGAGTCCCATAGACGTCAATGGGGTTCTAATGTTCGTGCAAATTTTCGGTCCGTTCGCAGGTTCTGCTGCGAACCGAACCGGGGGGTGTTCGGCTCATCCCTAGTCCTGACCTTGGCTCGCTATCCGGCTCTCCTTTGCTTCATCCATCCATTCTTGTCTGCCAGTGTCTTCTGGTACTTCCCTAGTGAGCGGGGTGAACCCGGGGGTCGTGACCTGGGGTCAGCATGCAGCTAAGCCCAAACCCTCGTGAGGGGCTCCCTGGTAGAATACCAGCTGGCCCTTAGACTCCATGCCCTGGGGGATCCCATGTCACCTGCTCGCCTGTGGGCTCACTGTAAGTAGTACCGTGACATTTATTCCTTTAGAAATGTCATTTTGTGCAGGGACTGTTCTAAACATGGGCAAAAATGCGCCACTTTACAGGCGTACTATAGTCACCCCCCCAAGCACGATATTTAAAGGAATACTTCACTTGTATTGTTTCACTTTAAGCATTATTAAAATCACTGCTCCCGAAAAAACGGCCGTTTTGAAAACTTTTTTTTGCATTGATACATGTCCCCTGGGGCAGGACCCGGGTCCCCAAACTCTTTTTATGACAATAACTTGCATATTAGCCTTTAAAATTAGCACTTTAGATTTTTCACGTTCGAGTCCTCTACACTTTAACGGTGTTCGCACAAATTTTTTGCCTGTTCGCATGTTCTGCCGCTAACCGAACCGGGGGGTGTTCGGCTCATCCCTACAGTTAATCTATCTTTATAGCTAAGGCCTTCATGCCCAGTATTAATGTAATCACCCCTTTTCCACAACATCCTTTTTGTGAATTGGTATTTGAAACTGATCTAAATATTCAAGATGAGGTCTTGCTAATGCTTTTCTAGAAGGGAAAGTTTATTTCTGACTGCCTCTTGAGTACATACCTCTTAACCACTTGCCGACCAGCTCCTATATATATATATACGGAGGCAATGTGGCTCTCTCCCACGAATCGCCGTTCATGTACGGCGGCTCCTTGCAGGCACCCGTGCACCGGCTGCATGCCGGGGGACCCGATGCGTGTGGCCGCGGGCGCGATCTCTGCCGGCCACCCCTCGATTATGGGCACGAGAGCCAGAATGGGGATTTGTGTATGTAAACACAGAAATCCTCATTCTGACAGGAAAGAAGAGACATATCTGCTGTTTGTTGTAATGGCGAACATCGATATGTCTCCTCCCCCAGTCAGCCCCATCTCCCCACAGTTAGAAACACCCGTTAAGATAGGCTCCTGGAACATCAGGGGCATGGCTGACCCCGCTAAAAGGGCAGCAGTTTTCATGGCATTGGAAGCCTACGGCGTTGAGTTGGCTTGCCTGCAGGAAACCCACCTTACCAATGACACTAAACTGCATGTTCGGAACCACAAATTTCAAGAACAGTACCACTCAGTTTACACTTCGTACTCAAGAGGGGTGAGCATACTGGTGGGGAGAAGTATTTCGTTTTCCTGCAGGGAAGCCAGAATTGACACGTTGGGACGCTATGTTTTCCTGAGCTGCGTTGTGGAAAATAAGCCTCTAGTAATAGCAAACATATATATTCCTCCTCCGTTTAAAACAGAAACCATTTTAGATCTGTTGGAATTCGTGGAAAGCAAGTTAGACGTACCGATAATACTGGTGGGAGATTTCAATGCAGTTTTGAATAACAAAATGGACCGGTTTCCACCTATGAACCGGGTGGAAAGATTATCGGAGGGCCGGTTAGGCCAACTCCTGGCAGAGGTTGGGTGGTGTGACTTATGGAGATCCCATAATCCAAAAACTCGGCAGTATTCCTGCTATTCAGGATCACATTCTACTCTATCGCGTATAGATATGGCAGTAGGCAACAATGAGGCTTTGCAACTAATAGGGAACATAGAGTATAAGCCGAGGGGTATTTCTGATCATTCTCCTTTGACCTTGACTCTGAATCTAAGCATTAGACCTAATCGGAAAAGGTGGACAATAAAGCCACTATGGTTGGACTTAATAAGTAGTCCAGAAGAAGTAACATCTAAATTAAAAGAGTTTGTAACATTTAACTCAGGTACAGCCCCTGCGGGGGTAGTGTGGGACACCTTAAAAGCATACCTCAGGGGACTGCTCCACCAGCAGGTCGTTACAGTAAAGAAAACGTCAAGGGAATGGGAGGCGAGAGCCAGTAGGGAAGCCATGTAATCAGAAGCACAATATGTGGCGGACCCAACCCCTGAGAAACAGGAGGTATGGCTCAGTAGACAACAGGAGTACAGAGAGTTAATTAATAGAAGAACAGAAAATAAAAGACTCTTCCAGAAACAAAATTATTATGGCGAAGGGGAGAAAGTAGGTCGGATGTTGGCACTTTTAACCAAGTCTAACCTATCCCCATCGGCCATTTTTTCAATTAGGACGCCGGCTGGAGAGATTACCTCAGACCCCGCCGAGGTCCTAGAAACCTTTTCTACATTTTATAAGGACTTGTACAGGTCACGCCGGGGGTCGGACCGGCGCGATATGGATAGATTTCTGGAGGGGGTAGCTTTGCCTGTGCTCTCGGAGGGGGACAGGAGCGAGATGGAGTCTCCTCTGACTCTGGAGGAGTTGCAAAAAGCTGTCGCAGAGTTGTCAGGCCAGAAATCTCCTGGCCCGGACGGTTTGCCATTGGAAATCTACAGGAAGTACGGGGAGGTTTTACTCCCGGAGCTTTTAAAAGTACTGGAACAGACGACAAAGGACGGAAGGCTACCTCCGTCAATGTCGGAGGCTGACATAGTGGTGATACCAAAAGAGGGGAAAGATCAACTGGAAGTCACCTCATATAGACCGATATCATTGTTGTGTTCGGACGCCAAGATCGTAGCAAGGGTGCTGGCGTCCAGGTTAAATAAGTGCATTGTAAAACTTGTACACCCAGACCAATCGGGGTTTATCCCCGGTCGGTCTACCAGCATTAATATCAGAAGGGCATATCTGAACCTCCAGGTCCCAGCGGAGAATGCGGGGTCTAGAGCCATACTGTCTTTTGATACCGCCAAGGCCTTCGACAGCCTGGAGTGGGAATACCTCTGGTGGGCACTAGAGAGGTTTGGATTCGGCCCCGTATTTATTGGCTGGTTAAAAATCCTATATAATCACCCAAAGGCAAAACTCAAGATAAATAATGACTACTCGGAAAGCTTCCCCCTCGAAAGAGGGACTAGACAGGGCTGCCCTTTGTCTCCTTTGTTGTTTGTCTTGGCCATGGAGCCACTGGCCGGAGTGGTGAGATCATCATCTGAACTGCAGGGCTTCCACAGGAAGGGCGAGGAGGAGAGAATAGCCCTTTTTGCGGACGATGTCCTATTCTTCCTTGGGGATACGACCTCCTCATTGGAGGAAGTAATGCACCTGGTGAAAGACTTCGGAAAATCCTCAGGATTGACCATCAATTGGGAGAAATCATCGCTCCTGCCGGTCGACCCACCGGCCAATTCTATCCTAACGAGCCTGCCCCAACTGAGAATTACGGGGAAAATGAAGTACCTTGGCGTTGTGTTGTCCAAGGACCCCGGTGCGTTTATTGAGGACAACTTGGTCCCTCTTCTAATAAAATTCAGAAAAAAATGCGATATTTGGAGTAGATTCCCCCTTTCCGTGGCAGGCCGGGCCAACCTGATCAAAATGCTATGGCTACCTCAGTTGTTATATTTGCTCCACAACTCCCCAGTATGGATCGGGGAGAAGTGGTTCCAAAAAATCCAATCCCTTTTTAGGGAATTAATTTGGAAAAAAGGGCAGGCCAGGATAGGCCTACAAAAACTGCAGTGCCCTGCCACGGAGGGGGGACTGGGGGTCCCCCACCCGTTTACCTACTTCCTGGCAGCCCAGTTACAGCAACTCGGGGGATGCGCCATCGACGGAGGGGGTAGTAAGAACGCCCAGGTTATCCTACAGGGAAGCCCACATAGTTCACTAGTTGAAGCGCTGGAGGCAGACTCACTACAAAGAGAGATTCCGACACTCAAAATGATCACTAGGGTCTGGCAGACTGCCAAGCGAATAATGGGGTATAAGGGAATCTCAGAATACTCACCAATCTGGAACAACAAGAATTTGCAGGAACTATTACCTGTTGATAGGAATAAGCATTGGGAGAGGAATGGGGTATGTCGGCTGATACAGATATATGAGGGGGACACCCTGAAGCCTTTCGAGGAACTGCGGCAAGAGTACGGGCTGCCAAATCGTGCATCCTATAGTTATTTACAGATTAGACACGCCTTGGGAAAGCAGTTTGGAAGGCTACCCCCCACATGGTGCAAGATCCCACTATTACAAACAATAATTAAATCAGAGACCTTCAAGGGGTTAACCACAGAGATATATACTCAGCTAATAAAGAAAACAAATATGCAAGTGTGCTCTTCGGGGGGGTAGAGACAGGTGGGCGGCTGATGTGGGGGAGATAACGGACACACAATGGAAAAGGATTCTGGAACTGGGACCAGAGGTGTCGGTCTCTCCCTCACAAAAGGCCTCCCATCTGATGCTGCTGCACAGATCCTACTACACACCAAAAAAGCTCTTTATGTTCGGTCGCCGAACTAATGACGAATTCCCTAGATGTAGAAGAACAGGCGACTTGATCCACATGTTTTGGAGGTGCCCAAAACTAGTCAGGTACTGGCCCGAGATCCTAAAGAAAATAAACACCACGTTTAAAGTTAATCTAGAGCTAGACCCTAAGATCTGTGTGCTGGGATGTGTTACCAGCGGACTGAGAGACAGTAGTACAGGGGTAGCGGTAGCAAGGTGTCTATTCCAAGCTAGAAAATTAATTGCACAGTCTTGGCAATCTAGGACCCCCCTACCCCGGAAGAGTGGATAGGAGCTGTCAACTCCTCAGTGTGGAGCGAAAGAACATTCTACATTAGGTCTGGCAACTATAATAAGTTTGCAAGAATGTGGAATCTGTGGGCTCAAACAATGCCTTGCCCGTCAACAGTGCTATCCTAGTGCTGAGAATACCTGTCTCCCTACCAATGGGGAGAGGCCGAGTTAGGAGCAGCTTAGAGCCTAGAGCGGAGAGAGCACAACACACGACCTTACACTGCCCACCGGACGTGTTTTGGAATCATAGGGGTTCAAGGGGGGGATTACGGGAGGATGGGGGGTCACAGGAGGGAGGGGGGGCGGGACTTTCAGAAAGAAAAGTATCAACTACATTACACGCATAGTAGTAATACGAGGGTACGCGATTAAGTGGTTTTTTAAGGTATAGGATGCACACTATGTATCTTGCAGTGTGGCACTGTTACAATCACATATATCCTGTAATCTATACTGTAACAATACTCAAAGTTATAATAGATACAAAAAAAAAAAAAAAGGGGTAAATATGGAAATGCCACAATGATGTGACTGAAGTAGAGACATATATGAACATTATCCTGAAAATAGTCTCTGGATAAAAGTTTACTGACGTGGCAATAGAAAAAAAGAAACACTAACGAGGGAACACATTTAAACCCTTGATCGCCCCTAGTGTTAACCCCTTCCTTGCTAGTGACATTTACACAGTAATCAGTGCATTTTTATAGCATTGATCGCTGTATAAGTGTCAATGGTTCCAAAAAAGTGTCAAAAGTGTCCAATCTGTCTGCCACAATGTCGCAGATCACCGCCAGCACTAGTAAAAAAAAAAATATATATATATAATATAAGCTTATTGGGATTTTTTTACCAAAAATATGTACACATATTGGCCTAAACTGATGAAGAAAAATGTCTTTTAAATTTTTTTTTTGGATATTTATTATAGCAAAAAGGAAAAAATATTGTTTTTTTTTTTCAAAATTGTCGCTCTTTTTTTGTTTATAGCGAAAAAAAAATGCAGAGATGAGCAAATACCACCAATACCACCAAAAGAAAGCTCTATTTGTGGGGAAAATAAGGATGTCAATTTTGTTTGGTTATCGAACGACCGCACAGTTGTCAGTTAAACAACGCAGTGCCATTTTGCAAAAATTGGCCTGGTCATTAAGTGGGCAAATCTTTCTGGGGCTGAAGTGGTTAATACAATATAGTGTTTTGCTTGCTCTAAAAACTGAAGCTTAGCATTGCATGCTGGTATTTAGTCCACACTCATCAAAACACCCAGATCTGTCTCTATCATTGACTCAACCAGATGCACTCCCTGAGATTCAGAGACAGATTATTGAACAATGGGGCATCTTTGCTCACTACCTCCAAATTTCTTCAACTGACATTGATAATGATATCAATATCAAATGGCACAGCAAGTTTCTTCATTTGTCTGTGCTGACATTATCCTGTCCTTCAACACCCAAGACAAAAAGCCAAAGTGGCCCACCTCATCATGAGCTGTGAACTACCCTAACATAACATCATAAGTTGCAAGTCCTGCTATTTCTGTGCCCTCTTCATGCTGAAGTGCCCAGACAGTTGCCTCTTTTACTTAACTCTTGGCCCAGCTATGGAAATGCCACATCAGGCACTGACCAACATAAGCCCAAAGCCTGTTGACTCAGGTCCTATAGGTTGTGGATAGGCCCCCTGGACATCCACTGAGCCTAATGCCTCATACATACGAGCGGAATTTCCGTTCTCTTGGATGTTTTTTCCGACGGAATTCCGCTCAAGCTTGGCTTGCATACACACGGTCACACAAAAGTTTGCTGAACTTTCGACCGTCAAGAACACGATGACGTACAACACTACGACGAGCCGAGAAAATGAAGTTCAATGCTTCCGAGCATGCGTCGAATTGTTTCCGAGCATGCGTAGGAATTTTGCTCGACGGAATTGGTACAGACGATCGGAATTTCAGATCGGAACTTTTTCCAACCGAAAAATTGAGAACATGCTCTCAATCTTTTGCTGGCTGGAATTCCACCAGCAAAAGTCCGATGGAGCATACACACGGTCGCATTTTCGGACCAAAAGCTCTCATCGGACTTTTGCTGGCGGAATTTCCGCTAGTGTGTACGGGGCATTAGGCTATCTTGTGCATGATCTAGATTTCCTGATGCCTGCTTAGTTTAAGCTCCCAAGTGCATATTTTTATTAACATTAAACCTAACTTTTAAATATAGTTTCAAGCAGAGCATCTAGGTCATTGGTAAGTCAGAGACCTCTTGTAGGAACTTTATTCTACTACATTTTTGTTAACTGAAAACCATTCTCATTGGAATACAAAAAAGAGAAAGCTAAGAGTTCAGTTAGAAATGAGAAATGCCAAATATTTCACTGGATATAAACGTTCATTTGATTTTCCAATAATTAATGGGTTCAAAGCAATGATCATTTTCGACTTTAACGGCAATATAAAAAAAAAAAAAATGCGTATGAGAATTTTAACAGTGAATGTACAGTAACACTGCATGTGGTTTCCATTCAGGAAATTCATTTAAAGTGTAACTCCACTTCTGTTGAGAAAAAAACATTCCCCTTTGGGTGATCTATGTATATTGCAAGGATTATACCAACCTTTGTTGCAGATTCCTACCTTTTGTTATTCTGAAGAAATCCATGTTTGTTTGTCTGTGTCTCTTGGCTAAGTGAGTCTAATGGCAGTGGTTTCCTAATTATCAATCAGCTGTTCCTATTAGAAATGTCTCACCAAAAATGACATTTTTGTTACAGGGGATGCCTGAAATCTGACTTGTATCTTAGGCAGACTTCTGGGAAAATCAGTGAGCCAATCACACAAGCAAGAAATTATGTTGCTGGGGAGTGGTCAGTACACATTCTGTGTACAGAACAACTCCATGTAGCCATATTGCTTTGCATTTATAGAAAATTACAGCAGCTGTAGATTGAAAAGAAAAGGTTATTTTTAATAACATTCAATTACAATATGAGTTGTATCGCAATTGTATATGCTATATTATTTTTTCTATATTTGCTATTTTTTTTCCCCCACAAAAGTGGAGTTATCCATTGGTTCCAAAATTAAATGTCAAAAGCAAACAAAATTGTGAAGTACTTTTGAACATTTTTCAAATCTCTAAAGGCATTATCAAATATACCGATTAATTTTTTCATATGGATATTCTTACGAAAAATTTTCAGTATATGCCCTGCTTTAGAATGATGTCAGATGGGGGATTAACCTGGCAAGGAAACCACTTACCCTAATAGAAATGCTTACTCGCTGGCCTTAAAGGTTAATGAGCGAGCAGCAGTGAAATCTCGCTGGTCTGGCTAGCAAACTTAAAGCGGGGCTCTACTGCCTACAGCTTGGAGGCTTCACTGCCAGTTTCCCTTAGTGAAGATGCCGGCAGGGACGTCTTACTGAGCGGGCACCCCTGGGCACTGCCCAAGGGCCCCAGGTTCACCTGGGGCCCCATCAGAGCCAGACGAATAGAAGAAGCAGTGGAGCAAGGGAGTCAGGCTTAGCAGGCACAGGCAGTCCGACGGGCAGGGCAGCCATCAGGGAGGTACAGCCCATACACTAAGGGCCCGAGCATCTAGAAAGGCCCGGCTGTCTGGTGGGGATGGAAGAAGGCAGGGGCGGGTGCAGGAGAGCTTTGTGGCTGTGCTGGATTTTGGAATGTGTGTGAGAGTCATTGAGCTGACATTGGGCTCTTTGCTGCCCCCCCTGGTAAATCCCAGCATGTGCACCCCTTGTGTGTCTTGCACAAGAGCTGGGAGTGGGAGAAGGAACACCACCTAACAAGTAAGGCAGACATCCCAACCTGCAAAAACTCATTTCAGGGAGGTGGCAAATTTATTTCAGAGAGGTGACACACATCAGGGCACGGGGCACACAGCGGGGCATGGGGCACACATCAGGGCACAGGGCACACAACTGGGCACAGGGCACACAGGGGCACTGGGCACGCATCAAGACATGGAGCACACAGCAAGGTATGGGGCACACAGTAGGGCACACAACAGGGCACAGATCAGGGCATGGGGCACACAGTGGGGCATGAGGCATACAGGAGGGCACACAGCAGGGCACATCATGAGGCACACAGCAGGGCACACATCAGGACATGGGGCACACAGTAGGGCACACATCAGGGCACATCATGGGGCACACAGCAGGGCACAGGGCACACAGTGGGCATGGGGCACACATCAGGACATGGGGCACACAGCAGGGCGGGGGGACACAGGGCACACAGCAAGACATGGGACACACAGCAGGGCATACAGTGGGGCATGGAGCACACAGCGGGACACTGGGCACACAGCGGGGGATGGGGCACACAATGGGGGATGGGGCACACAACAGGGCACACAGCGTGGCATGGGGCACACAGCAGGGCATGAGGCATTCAAGAGGGCACACAGCAGGGCACATCATGGGGCACAACAGCAGGACATGGGGCACACAGCAGGGCTCAGGACATGGGGCAGACAGTAGGTCACATCATGGGGCATACAACAGGGCACACAGCAGGCATGGGGCACACATCAGGACATGGGGCACACAGCAGGGCAGGGGGCACACATCTGGGCACAGGGAACATCATGGGGCATACATCAGGACACAGGGCACACAGCAAGACATGGGACACATAGCAGGGCATGGGGCACACAGTGGGACACTGGACACACAGCGGGGCACACAGCAGGGCATGGGGCACACAGCAGGGCAAACAGTGGGGCATGGGACACACAGCAGGGCACTATGCACACAGCAGGGCATGGGGCACATAATGGGTCACACAGCAGGGCACTATTCACAGAGCAGGGCATGGGGCACATAATGGGGCACACAGCAGGGCATTATTCACACAACAGGGCATGGGGCACATAATGGGGCACACATCACAGCAAGATCCAAGCAGCTGCTGTTACATTACTTGCAGAGTAGCGTGGGAAGCGGCTGTCATTACCAATTGTGGCATGCTCCTCCCCACCGGCCCCTCCTCTCTTCTAGTCTGTCTGAAGTGATGACAGATCTGGTCCCTGCAAAGCGGTGTTCTGCCAAGAAAGTTCCTCTCGGCGGATAAGGACCCCTATCTACTGCGCAGGCGCAGCGCCTGTGCAGTAGGAACTGTCGGAAATAGCCGAAGTGAAATACAGAAGAAATCAGCTGTACACGGCGCCTGTAAGGGGGTCCCTCGCGGGCTCGCTTCGCTCGCCGCGCTCGGCACTTTTTTATTCCCCCTCTAGGTCCACTTGGATGGAGAGGCTTCAGCCTGGACCTAGGGCGCAGGCGCCGTGTACAGCTGATTGAAGATTTTCATCTTCGACTGTTTTCGGCGGCTCCTGGTCATTCGTACTGCGCAAGCGCAGCGCTTGCGCAGTACAGGGGGGAACTTATCCGCCGAGGGAACTTTCTCGGCAAGACAGCGGCAGTCATTTTACCTCTCATTGCACGCTCCTCCCCGTTGGCCCCTCCTTCGCTCCTGTCCACCCCAGAAGCACCTGGGGTGGATGGGAGGGAAGGAGGGGCCAGTGGGGAGAAGCGTGCCATGAGAGGTCTCAGCACAGCATGGGGTACCAGATCTCTCGGCTCTGTCCCGCCCCCTCCCCTGGCCACAGACAGAAGACAGAGCAGCTGTACTCCATTAGGCCACTCGGGTTGCTCTGTCTGTGGCTGAGTGACAGTCCCAGCCGGGAGATTGCCCGGCGCTCGCAGGTGTCCGGGAGCCCGCAGTCAAATGCGGGAGACTCCCGCGACTCGTGGGAGACTTGAGAAGTCTGAGTAAGGGCTGTTCTACAAGTAAGGGGGGGTTGTGTGTGTACATGTGTGTGTCTGTGTACATGTGTGTGTGGGTGTGCCTGTGTACATGTGTGTGTGTGTGTCTGTGTACCTGTGTACATGTGTGTGTGCCTGTGTTTCTGTGTATGTGTGTGCCTGTGTGTCTGTGTATGTGTGTCTGTGTATCTGTGTGTGTCATATATACACATGTGAGGGGGCTGCGAGCGTACAGGTGTCAGGGGGGCTGCGAGCGTACAAGTATGAGGGGGGCTGTGAGCGTACAAGTATGAGGGGGGCTGTGAATGTACAGATGTGAGGGGGGCTGAGAGCGTACAGGTGTGAGGGGGGCTGAGAGCGTACAGGTGTGAGGGGGGGTTCCAAATGTACAGGTGTGAGGGGGGCTGCGAGCGTACAGGTGTGAGGTGCGTAAATTGGGCAGGCTTGTAGGGGCCCATGATGTTATTAAAATGGCCCTGGATGCCGGCACCTACACTTGAAGCCAGTTGAAGAATCGGCTCAGGTTTCAACATCGCTGGATCCCTGGACAGGTAAGTGTCCTTATATTAAAGGTCAGCAGCTACAGTATTTGTAGCTACTGACTTTCAATTTTTTTGGGGGGGAGACTGGAGCTCCTCTTTAACATATATATATATATATATATATATATATATATATATATATATATATATATATATGTACATTATACTAAAACAGGAATAATCTCAGTGTCTAAAAAGGCCTAATTGAACCGCTCAGGAAAAAATGAAGTTCCCAAAACATATATGTAGAAAACATATATATAATTTATATGACGTAAGTCTTTGTACATAGCGCAGCTGCTTAAAGAAAACATAAATATACATGTAAGTAAAAAAAGTCCATATAGACAAAGTTCCAATGCTCAAAGCAGAGCTCCAATAAAATAAATTAAATATGACCACCATTGAGATGTAAAGACATATTGGAAATCAATATTATGTTGATAGGTGATGAGACAGTTCAATTGATAGGTGAAGGATTCTACTTAACCGGACCAAACAGGAGACACCTGGTGTGTTAAAGGCCTTTGAATTACATCCCTTTGGTGAGTGTAAACCCCAAGGGGAGTGTGTTTTACGTGGTGTGGACTCTAGTGGATGGTATATGCCTATCAATGATTAAGTAGAATCCTTCACCTATCAATTGAGCTGTCTTATCACCTATCAACATACTATTGATTTCTTATATGTCTTTACATGTGAATGCTGGTCATATTTCATTTATTTGATTAGAGCGCTGCTTTGAGTATTGGAACTTCTTCTATATGAACTAAGGACTTTTTTTTTTACTTACGTGTATATTAATATACTAAAACATGTTCATTTGCCTTGATTTGCATTACTGATGCCACCACACCCTCAAGCAAAACAGGGTTAGCAAGGGGTATAGAAGATAAGGCAAGGCTTGTTTGTGTGTAAATGCATATTTATATGCGGGGTGTGGCAGAGAATGAGTACACAACCAAAGCCAAACGAAACAGCAGGCTGAAAGTTTGCACTATACCATAAAGAGGCAGACTACTTTCAATTGTTTACTACTGTCTACTAGGTGGATTACATGGATTTGGGATTATGCTAACTGATAGCAATCACTCTCAGCAATTATAATTGGATCATGTGTAGGGCTTCCCATAAATGGGTAGATATTGTCTCAGGAAGTGTCACCTTAAACTAAAAATAACATACGTAAAGGAAAGAAATACATAGAAATTTTTTTAAGGAATGATAATAATAACAATAAAAAATGACATGAAAAAATATATATACCGTATATTTAAAAAAATCTAGACCTAGTATAATAATATATTTTATATATATCTATACATACTGTGTGTAGATAGATAGATAGATAGATAGATAGATAGATAGATAGATAGATAGATAGATAGATAGATAGATAGATAGATAGATAGATAGATAGATAGATAGAGAGATAGATAGATAGATAGATAGATAGATAGATAGATAGATAGATAGATAGATAGATAGATAGATAGATAGATAGAGATATATATTTATTTATTTATTTATTTAAAAAAAAAACCTGACAGAGGTTTTAACCCTTTGGTGCTCCTTAAAAAAATGGTTTAAAAAGCATCGGGTGATGCTTTACTTATTAATTATCTTGTATTGGATCTGGTTAATAACATTTCTCTGTATGCTTCTGAAATGTCACAAATTGTGTAATAAGCAATTTAGTATCGACTATACTTGTTCGTTTTCCCAACCCTTTTTTCTTCATCCTTCCTTTGTCTCTTTGTTATGTATATATATCTTTTATGGCAAAAGACGTTTTATATTTATACAGTTTACAACATTTATACAGATTTAGCTTTGTTAGAATAAATGTCCGCATTCCTTGTCTCCATTTTACAAAACTACCGTATATACTCAAGTATAAGTCGACCTGAATATAAGCCGAGGCACCTAATTTTACCACAAAAAACTGGGAAAACTTATTGACTCCAGTATAAGCCTAGGGCGAGAAATGCGCAGCTACTGTAAGTGGAAAGGAGGGTCAACAATGCCCATTTGCAGCCTCACTGTGCCCATTTGCATACCTCACTGTGCCCACTTGCAGCAATAGGTCCCCCGAACTTAGTAGTTAAGGGTTCCTAGATGCCCCCTAGCTGCAGCCAACATTTGGTGTCTCTGGACCCAAAGGGTCCCAAAATGACATTGCTGCAGATGGACACAGTTGACCAACTTTGGGGCCCCGTATCTCAGGGCCACTTAGTGCTAGGAACCCGAAATTTGGTGTGAAAACCCAGTGGAACTAGCACCACAATATATCCAAGGGTTTCTAGGGTTCCTAGCACCAAGTGGCCCCGAGATACGGGGCCCCAAAGTCGGTTCAGAAAATGTCAAGCACTTTTCTGCAGCAGAGAATGACATTTTCCGTACCGACTTTGGGGCCCTGTATCTCAGGGCCACTTGGTGCTAGGAAACCCAGCATGGATATGTTGTGGTGCTAGTTCCACTGGGTTTGCACAACAAATTTGGGGTTCCTAGCCTTGTAAAGGATCTGAAACCCCGCCAGATCTAGCCTATCTGATTTCTTGGATGCAGGAAAAAAATTCAGGGGGGTTTAATGTCAACACTGTGTGTGAGTCACTGACAGTCTGTCACTCAGTGTGATAGAGATACAGGGAGCCAGTGTTCCCTGTACACCCAGCGCACTTCTGTATCACGAGTCATGGCCTGGTCTGACAGGTAGTACAGAGGTGGCGCAGCAGGGAACAGGAAACAGGCTGTCATTAGATTAGAATAATTATTTAGAGCCTGTGGCCCCTAATATCAGTGTCCCAGTCTGAGTCCCCCCTCCCCCTTACATCAGAGTCCCTCCTTACATCAAGATCCCTATCAGATTCCCCTCCCCCCACATCAGGGTCCCAATAGAGCCCCCCCCCCCCATAAATTTTCCTCATCAGAGTACATCCTTACATAAACTTTCTTCATAAGAGTGCCCCCTTACATCAACCGTTCTCATTAGATTGTTCCCTTGTATTAATTGTACTAATTTAGAGTGTCCCCTTATATCATGTGTCCCTATCAAAGTCCCCCTTACATCAGGGTCCCCATCAAAGTACCCCTGTACAGCACCTGTCTTCATGAATGTACCCTCAAACATGAACTGTCTTTATCAGAATACCCATTTACATTACAATTGCCCCCATCTAGGTCCCCTTTTATATCAATGGTCCCTATCAGAGTCCCCGCTTACATAAATTGCCTCCATCAGAGTCCCCCCTCACATCAACTACCCCCATTAGGCTGGCTCGTGGATCAGTGGATGCATTTTTAGAGATCTAGGGGTTAACAACTAAAATCTTTGGGAAGGGCACAGTCCACCTCAGCACCCCCCTAGATCCATGCCTGATCTGGAGAGGTCTACATTGTCAGATTTCAGCTAACACCTTACTGACTAATGCTGACAAGATAGTCACCTCTTTTTCAGATATGAGCCTAATTAGGGCTCACTAGTTGAACAGCAGCTGGAAGTGACTTGACCAGTCTGTGATGTGTCTTTGGATGACAAAGTGGATGTGGAATGATGCAGACAGATTACTGTATGTTCTGCTCCCTTAAGATGTTTACATACACATGCTTGCATGTGCACTAATATGACAATATAACCATGTGTCAGCTGGACTAAATGTGACTCTAACAAAATTGGTACTCCATGTAACTGAAATTGATATACAATGAGTATTATACATCTCTCCTAAAAAGATATTTTATTCATTCATCCATCCTCTTACATAATGAATGATCGTGATTACTAAAGATCCAAGAGGAGAGAAGAATAACCACTTGCCGCCCGCCGTATAGCAAAATGACGACAAAGTGGTTTAGTTATCCTGATCGGACGTCATATGATGTGATCAGGATAACAGAGCGGGCCCGTGCCACTAGGGGCGTGCAGCGCCGCGATTGGAGGTGCTGTGTGTCAGTCTGACACACCACAACTCCGATCGTGGTATGAAGCCTCTGACAGAGGCTTCTTACCACGTGATCAGTTGTGACCAATCACAGCTGATCATCGCGTGAACCAGGAAGTGCCGGTAAACGGCTTTCCTCTGTTCACGCTGACAGGGAGAGCCGATCAGTGGCTCTCCCTGTCAGATGGGGGGGTCTGTGCTGATAATCAATTGATTATCAGCACCGTCCCCATCAAATAGTGTCCATTAGTGGCCATCAACTGCCAGCCTGTCCCCCTCTATAAAGCCTGACTGTCAGTGCCAAAAAAAGTGCAGATCAGTGCCCACAACAGTGCCAATCAGTGCCCTATCATTAATGCCTGTCAGTGCTCCATCAAAATGCCAATCAGTGCCACTCAGTAAGGCCTGTCAGTAGCTCCTCATCAGTGCTGCCTATCCAGTGCCACCTATCAGTGCCCATCAGTGCCACCTATCAGTATTTTTCACGCAACACACGTAGGGCAGCCTATAGATTTCATGCGACAAACGCAGCAAAGTAGCTCATGGAGGGCTCATTCACACCTAGTACCGTATATATCGGCATATAACATGCACTTTTTTCCCTTAAAATCAGGGGAAAATCGTGGGTGCGTGCTATAGGCCGATCCCCGCCACTTTTGTTCGGATCGGAGCGATCGCGGCGGTTGCCGCTATCGCCGCCGACATACACAGCTGTATGTAAATTCAAATATGGCGCCGAGACTGCAGGAACTCATCGGAGCCGAGATACACATACCCGAGTGTCCTCGGCTTTTCTCGGCGCCGCTCACAGTCCCGCCCAGTCTTGCCATTGGACCTGTGTTATGTCCATCAAAGGGCGGGACTGGGCGTGACTGTGAGCGGCGCCGAAAAAAGCCGAGGACACTCGGGTATGTGTATGTCGGCTCCGACGAGTCCCTGCAGTCTCGGCGCCATATTTGAATTTACACACGGCTGTGTATGTTGGCAGCAATCGCACAAGGCTGCACTGGGGCAAGGCTGCACTGGGGCAAAGCTGCACTGACAAGGCTGCACTGACAAGGCTGCACTGGGGCAAGGCTGCACTGACAAGGCTGCACTGGGGCAAAGCTGCACTGACAAGGCTGCACTGACAAGGCTGCACTGGGGCAAAGCTGCACTGACAAGGCTGCACTGACAAGGCTGCAATGAACACTGGGGCAAGGCTGCACTGACACTGACAAGGCTGCATTGATGGGCATTTTAATGTAAGTTTTTCTTCCTTAAAGTTTACTCCTAAAAGTTTTTTTCTTTAAATTTCTTAAAATTCCTTAAAATTCCCTCCTAAACTTGGGGTGCATGTTATAAGCCGGCACGTGTTATACGCCGATAAATACGGTAATTTAGTGCAACATGCATAGGTCAGGATAAGGAGGTACCACCAGCCCTCCTGTACAGGGCCTTGGGTCAGAAGGGGGACCTAGGCAGCAAGGTGAAATGGATGTGGGCAGTGAGGATGATTAATGGAACCCATCTTCTGTATGAGAGCTGTCTTCTTTTCCTTTCCCTCCCTTTTGCTTTCAGCTACTGCAGAGAGAGCTATACAAAGGATCTGTTTCAGTAATTGCCCCCCCCCCCCTACGCTGATCACCCTCCCTGTGCATCATGCGTTTTTCCCCGCTGCCCAGCCCCCCCTGTGTTTTTCCCCACCACCCTCTCTTCCGCAGTGCTGATGACGTCCATCCTCTCCTTCCCGCTGCACACAAAAACACACAATAGGATCCTTTAAGACTGAGAGTGGGGAAAGGGTCCAGTAAATATGTCTTATTTACCAGCCCCTTCCCTTCCTGAATGAATTAACACAATGTGTGATCAGTACTGATCAATCACTGTGTTCATTCATAACTGAAGCATTGGCTGTATGGGACCCAGTGTCAGGTTGTCTGTATGGGGCCCCATGTCAAATTGTCTGTATGGGGCCCTGTGGTTTCTAACAGCAGCCCTGCATAGGGAAGCCTGTTGATTTCAATGGGCTGCCCTTCGTACAACAAACGGTGAAAAGTAGCTCATGGAGCTTTTTGCCGCATTCTGCTTTGCGCATTTTATCGCATGTTTTCTTGCATTTTGCGTACACGTATGCTTCCCGCGTTTGGGGTGACGTTAACAATTAATGACACATGTAAACAGAACCTGACGGCAACGGAACCCATGCATTTGCTAAAGAGCAGCGCATTTCTCTTGCGTTTTGAAAACGTGCAAGATTTAGATTAACATCTGAAAAAAAAAATGTGTGATGAGCTGATCTTAACATCATTAATGTCATTAGCTATTGCCTATAGTCAGCCCTGTGATGGTTGACACCTCAGTACTGCAGCCAACAGCTGGGACCCCTGTCTGGAGGGGCGGGGATGATGCGTCCTCGGTTGCCATAGCACATGGCTCCTCCCCCGCTCTCGTTCATTGGCTGGCTGGCTGGCTGGCTGAGTGTGCTGTGTTCAGGGAGGGTGGAGTGTTGGCTGAGCTGGAACACGCACTGCTCCGGCCGGTTCTTCCTCTTTTGTTCTGCGGATGTTTGTAAAGCCGAGCGAACTGCGGACCGAGCCAGCGCCAGCGGGGAGAGCACACCGGACATCAGGACAGGTGAGAACAGATTGCGGGCCCCGGGTGTCATGTAGAGGGAGATCATAGTCTTGTCTGTGGGTTACACCCGATCATCATCCCTGACTTTTCTATGGAGTGTTTACCTGGCGATCTGATTGTACAATCGATCTCCACACACGTTACAATCTGTACGATTTCATATACACTGATCAGCCATAACATTATGATCACTGACTGGTAAAGTGAATAACATTGGTTATATCATTACAATGGCATCTGGAATTGGGTTGGATATATTAGGGATCAAGTGAACATGTTGTCCCTGAAGTTAATGTGTAGAAGCAGAAAAAAATGACAAACAGAAGGATTTGAGGGTCTTTGACAAGGAACACATTGTAATAGGGAGACACTCAGAGAACCTCAAAATCTGCAGCTGTTGTGGGATGTTCCGGGTCTGCAGTGGTCAGGATCCATCAAATGTGGTCCAAGGAAGGAAAACTGGTGACCCAGCAAGGCAGGCAAGGCTCATTGATGCACATGGAGAGTGAAGGGTGACACCTGTAGTCCGATCCAATAGAGGAGCTATTGTAACTGATAAAGTAAATGCCGGTTCTGGTAGAAAGGTGTCAGAACAGTGTATCGCCGATTGTTGTGTATGGGGCTGCGTAGATGCAGACCAGTCAGGGTGCCCAAGCTGACCCGTGTCCACAGCAAGAAGCACCTACACATCAGAACTTGACCACAGAGCAATGAAAGAAGGTGGCCTGGTTTGATGAATTCAAGAATGGTTTGAGGAACACAAGATAGAGGTGTTGACTTGGTCTCCAAATTCTCTAGATCTCAATCCATAATGTGGGGTGTGCTGGAAAGACATGTCCGATCCATGGAGGCCCCACCTCATAACTTACTGGACTTAAAGAATCGGCCACTGATGGCTTGGTGCCACAACTTTAGAGGTTTAGTGGAGTCCATGCCTCCTTGGGCTATGATGGGTAGTCATAATGTTATTGCCGATCTGTAAGGCTGGCCATACATGGTACATCATTGTTATATATATATTTTTTTTTTTTTTTTTTTTTAGCCATCGAGTTGAATGAACCGATTTCCCCCATCTACACATTTGATGTAGATGGGGGGAATCCTTCCCACTGTGCTATTGTATTCTTTTGGGGGCCTTCTCTGCCATCAAAGTACACTGATCAGTGCTAGCCAGTGGCTAAAAACCTGACCGGCTGGTTGTACATAAGTCGATCGATAGATCAACGTGTTTACAACCAGCTAGCCCATGCATAGATCAAATATCAGCTGGTCCCTGCTGACCCGGTCAAATTTTGATCCATGTATGGCCAGCTTAAACGCCTACACTATTGGATAGATCAAGTGCTCATGTTACATAGTTTTGGTAAATCTATAGTTGATCATATGGTCTGATTTGTAATGTGTATGGTGACACCTTGGAGTTACCAAAACTGTGTTGAGGCAATCAGGCAAGACCTTACACTAAATATAAAATCGCGCTAGTCTAAAGCAAATAAAATCTGAAATAATATTGAATATGCTGGTAGTGTTATGACACACTATAAAGTAAAAAAAAAAAACATATAAAGGTGTTTATAACAACCAAAGTGAAAAATAACACAGAAATTTAAATGCAAGAGCAAAAAAACAGTGACTGAGTCATTTGAATATAATAAAGACCAAAAATAGCAGATATAAATTCACCACCACCAAGTGAGTTGATGAAAATTTTCTGTGATACACCACACACGGCTGTCTGGGACTCTTACTGAATCGTCAGGACTCTAGGATGGTCAAAGCAGGCAGGTTAGCTCTGTGGGTTATGATGACAACCCGAGCCTCCAGGATAATGGGATAGTAAATCTCCCCTCACAGCGGGACGTCCAAAATATCCAGGGGTAGGAGGTAATCGTTATAAAACAAAAGCTCAAATAGTGTAACACCGCAAAGATATAATTTATTGAAAAAACAGCCAGTTACTTACAAGAAGTAAAAACAAGATGTGCATGAATAAAAGCAATTGCCGGCAATGGAAAAAGCATACAACTGAACTTCCAGGATCACTTGGAGCGCAATGGCATCAGTGCATAGCACTGCCTGACATGTTTCACCACACGTGACGTCTTCCTGGGGCACTGCCTGACATGTTTTGTCACACGTGACTTCTTCCTGGGGCACGAGGAAGACCTCACATGTGATGAAACATGTTGGGTGGTGATCCTGGAAGTTGGGGTGTATGCTTGTTCCTTTGCCGGCAATTGCTTTTATTCATGCGCATCTTCTTTTTACTTCTTGTAAGGCTTCATGTACACTGCTGCTGGTAAACTGCTCCTGAACTTTCATAGTTTGTAAGGTTGAATAAAGACACCAGTCCATCCAGTTCAACCTTTCCTCTAGGTTATCTCATCAGTACATGATCGTTGTGGTCGTCGGGGCCGTTTACAGTCGTTTTCTAGGCATTTGAGTTTAGAGGCGTTTTTGGAACGCAAAAATATGGCTTCAGAAGCTGAGTTTAGAGGCATTTCAAGTGACAAACAGGTTTAGCCGCATTTCATTTACAGGCGTTTTTCATTTTTGGCTATTTTGAACGCAAATGCGGCTAAACGCGGCATATAACGCGGCAAAAATTTTAAATTTTAATTGGGTTATCTGGCAAGTTAAATCGTTCAAGAGAGGTTGTAAAAACGTCCCGTGTACATGAAGCCTCAGTAGCCAATCGGCTGTTTTTTCAATAAATTATATCCTTGTGGTATTGCACTATTGGAGCTTTTGTTTTATATGATTACCTCCCACCCCTGGATATTTTGGATGTCCCGATTTTACTATCCCATTATCCTGGAGGCTCGGTTGTCATCATTATAACCCGCAAAAGTATTCTGCCTGCTTTGACCATCTTAGAGATAGGTGGTCCCGACGATTCTGTAAGAGTCCCAGACCACCGTGTGTGGTGTATCACAGAAAAGTTTCATCAACTCACTTGGTGGTGGAGAATCTATATCTTCTATTTTTGGACTTTAAAGGACACCTTTTTATGGTGTTTTTTTTTTTTTTCTTTTTTACTTTATAGTGTGTCATAACACTACCAGCATATTATTCAATATATTTCAGATTTTATGTGCTTTAGGCTCGGTTCACACCTAAACCGGCTGTGGATTGCACAGCAACGCTGTCCATCCCTGTTCTCCGTTTCAGGGACCAATCAGGGCAGACTCTTTGCCTGAATTTGGCCCTGAAACGGAGGGAAAGACGCACAGCGTTTCTGTGTAGTGCGCTCCGCAGCCGCCCTGGGGACATGTGAACCGGCTCCATAGAGAGCAGGTCACATTCTCCTGCTATGCGAATTGGATTTGGAGAAACCCAAATCCAATTCGCATAGGTGTGAACCCAGCCTCAGACTAGCGCGATTTTATGTTTGCTACTTGGATTATACAGTATCTCACAAAAGTGAGTACACCCCTCACATTTTGTAAATATTTTATTATCTTTTCATGTGACAACACATAAGAAATGACACTTTGCTACAATGTAAAGTAGTGAGTTTACAGCTTGTATAACAGTGTAAATTTGCTGTCCTCTCAAAATAACTCAACACGCAGCCATTAATGTCTAAACCGCTGGCAACAAAAGTGAGCAAGTGAAAATGTCCAAATTGGGCCCAAAGTGTCAATATTCTGTGTGGCCACCATTATTTTCCAGCACTGCCTAAACCCTCTTGGGCATGGAGTTTACTACAGGTTGCCACTGAAGTCCTCTTCCACTCCTCCATGATGGCATCACGGAGCTGGTGGATGTTAGAGACTTTGTGCTCCCCCACCTTCTGTTTGAGAATGCCCCACAGATGCTCAATAGGGTTTAGGTCTGAAGATATGCTTGGCCAGTCCATCACATTTACCCTCAGCTTCTTTAAATAGTTACTTAGTAGGTGAGGTTGAAAAAAGACACAAGTCCATCAAGTCCAACCTATGTGTGTGATAATATGTCAGTATTACATTGTATATCCCTGTATGTTGTGGTCCTTCAGGTGCTTATCTAATAGCTTCCTGAAACTATTGATGCTCCCCGCTGAGACCACCGCCTGTTGGAGAGAATTCCACATCCTTGCCGCTCTTACAGTAAAGAACCCTCTACATAGTTTTTAGGGTTAAACCTCTTTTCTTCTAATTTTTTAATGAGTGGCCACGAGTCTTGTTACTCCCTTCTACGAAAAAGTTTTATCCCTATTGAGGGGTCACCAGTATGGTATTTGTATATTGAAATCATATCCCCTCTCAAGCGTCTCTTCTCCAGAGAGAATAAGTTCAGTGCTCGCAACCTTTCCTCATAACTAATATCCTCCAGACCCTTTTATTAGCTTTGTTGCCCTTCTTTGTACTCGCTCCATTTCCAGTACATCCTTTCTGAGGACTGGTGTCCAGAACTGGACAGCATACTCTAGGTGCAGCCGGACCAGAGTCTTGTAGTGCGGGAGATTTACCGTTTTATCTCCGGAATTAATCCCCTTTTTAATGCATGCCAATATTCTGTTTGCTTTGTTAGCAGCAGCTTGGCATTGCATGCCATTGCTGAGCCTATCATCTACTAGGACCCCCAGGTCCTTTTCCATCTTGGATTCCCCCAGAGGTTCTCCCCCCAGTGTATAGATTGAATTCATATTTTTGCCACCCTAATGCATTATTTTACATTTTTCTACATTGAACCTCATTTGCCATGTAGTTGCCCACCCCAGTAATTTGTTCAGATCTTTTTGCAAGGTTTCCACATCCTGCGGAGAAGTTATTGCCCTGCTTAGCTTGGTATCGCCCGCAAATACAGAGATTTAACTGTTTACCCCATCCTCCAGGTCGTTTATGAACAAATTAAATAGGATTGGTCCCAGCACAGAACCCTGGGGGCACCCACTACCCAACCCTGACCTTTCCGAGTACTCCCCGTTTATCACCACCCTCCGAACTCGCCCTTGTAGCCAGTTTTCAATCCATGTACTCACCCTATGGTCCATGCCAACTAACCTTATTTTGTACAGTAAACGTTTATGCGTTTAACATTTAAAGCAAGGCAGTGGTTGTCTTGGAGGTGTGTTTGGGGTTGTTATCATGTTGGAATACTGCCCTGCAGCCCAATTTCAAAGGGAGGGGATTATGCTCTGCTTCAGTATGTCATAGTATATGTTGGCATTCATGGTTCCTTCAATGAACTGTAGCTCCCCAGTGGCGGCAGCACTGATGCAGCCCCAGATCATGACATTTCCATCACCATGTTTGACTGTAGGCAAGGCACACTTGTCTTTGTACTCCTCATCTGGTTGCTGCCACACACGCTTGACACCATCTGAACCAAATAAGTTTATCTTGGTCTCATCAGACCACAGGGCATGGTTCCAGTAATCCATGTCCTTAGTCTGCTTGTCTTCAGCAAACTGTGGGCTTTCTTTAGAAGAGGCTTCCTTCTGGGACGAGAGCCATGCAGACCAATTTGATGCAGTGTGCAGCATATGGTCTGAGCACTGACAGGCTGACCCCCCACCCTTCAACCTCTGCAACGATGCTGGCAACACTGATACGTCTATTCTCCAAAGACAACCTCTGGATATGATGCTGAGCACGTGCGCACTCAACGTCTTTGGTCAACCATGGCTAGGCCTGTTCTGAGTGGAACCTGTCCTGTTAAACCACTGTATGGTTTTGGCCACCGTGCTGCAGCTCAGTTTCAGGATCTTGGCAATCTTCTTATAGCTTAGGCCATCTTTATCTAAAGCAAAAAAAATTTTTTTCAGATTCTTAGAAAGTTCTTTGCCATGAAGTGCCATGTTGAACTTCCAGTGACCAGTATGAGAGAGTGAGAGCAATAATACCAAATTTAACACACCTGCTCCCCATTCACACCTGAGACCTTGTAACACTAATGGGTCACATGACACTGGGGAGGCAAAAATGGCTAATTGGGCCCAATTTGAACATTTTCTCCTAAGGGTGTACTCACTTTTTTTGCCAGCGGTTTAGACATTAATGGCTGTGTGTTGAGTTATTTTGAGGGGACTTCAAATTTACACTGTTATACAAACTGTACACTCACTACTTTACGTTGTAGCAAAGTGTCATTTCTTTAGTGTTGTCACATGAAAAGATATAATAAAATATTTACAAAAATGTGAGGAGTGTACTCACTTTTGTGAGATACTGTATCTTCTAGTTAATTGCTGCAGTCGCTATTTTTCTTTTTCTTTTTTCACTATCACTTATTTTAGCGTGGTATATAATCCCTTTTTAAAGACCTTACACTGCATAGTTGTTGGTAAATCTAAAGGTGATTGTAACCTGTGTGCTAGGCTTTACATCTAAAACAACTATGGAGTGTTAAGCTCCATACACACAGATCGATGTCGGGTGGCATCAGCTGGTTCAATAGAAACCGGCCAACATGCAGCCGGTCCGACAGACGCCTGCCGTTCTGCCGGCTTCTGACGCAGGATAATGACGGTAAAAAAGTCTGCCGACCGGCTCCCTGTCAGCGCTCTCAGATAATGGCAGGGAACACAATAGTACAGCAGGGGAGATCTCTGTACCGTCATCAGATTGTTAGTACAGCGGCTCCGACCTGAGCTGTCAATTATTTTCTCGTTCAGCCTGCTGGGTTGAACGAAAGAAAAAAAACTGTTGGTGTGCACTAGGCTTAAGGGTCTGCATGATTGGATACACATTGATTTTGTTTATATTAGGTAGTTCCTGATATTACATAATTTTGGTTGATCTATCATTTGATTGTACAGTCAGATTGAAAGATGTGTGGTGCACCTAAGGCTGGCTATACAATCTGGTTGTAAAATCTTCTTTAAATCTACCATCAACTATGTGGTAAAGGCTGGCCTGCCTGACTTGATGCTAATAAATGTGGTGTTTTTTTTTTTTACATTTGACCTCATATTGCATACTTTGGTGAATCTACAGGAGATTGTACAATCAAAATGTGCATTGTATGGCTAGCTTTGGGTGGATTGTATAGAGATTGTAACATGTATGGTGAGCTTTGTAGCGATATCTCTCTGTCATTGTGCTGTTTGTACTGTGTGTCCGTAAACTATGTATTCTGCACACTTTCAGCCCACTCACTGTACAATCAGTTCATATAATCTTCATTACTCTTAACAAAACTATCTCTAGAGGTACAAACCTAAGCTATCCATTCAGCCAGTGTCCAATCAGACAGGCCTTTGAACTGCATTCTTGGTGATAGATCTAAAAGAGATTGTACAATCAGATTGTATGTATTGCCCATCCTCCTAGTACAGTTGTGTGTTTCAGTATATATTCAGTAATGCTAGGTTCACACTTCTGTGTGGGAATTGCAGTGATTCCCACATCTGCAGTGAAAACGCACTGTTCTGGGGAAACGCATATAAAATCGCAGTGTGGGTGCAGGAACTGCAGGGAAATTTCCCTGCTGCTGCTGTTTTGAAAAGGTGCATGCACTTTTTTTTTTCTTGCGAAAACGCAGACATGACAGCCCATTCATTTGAATGGGCTGCTGTGCCTGCGTAAACGCGGCCCACAAAAACGCATAGGTGTGAACCTAGTGTTAGAAGCAATTGTAAGGAGTAGGGGGAACATGTTAACTGATTGGTTTATACAAAGGAGGAAATGGTTGTAATGTTAGAGCATTGTCCTCAGTAGCAGCTTTGTTCGTGGTGTGTGTGTGTGTGTGTGTGTGTGTGTGTGTTTTTTTTGTTTTTTTTTATATATTTTCTTTGGGATAATCAGTTGATCATAAACAGTCTGCCTGATTTGCTACAGGAGTCCAATACATTTACAAACAATGATTTGTCCAGCCGTGTGGAGCCGATATGGATATTTGCTTTTCATGTGATCGGATGATTGAAGTGATTATTTGTACAATGCATTGTATGTACCTGGAAGTAACTCTCTGCCCTGGCTCACACCAGTGCGACTTGTCATGCAACTTGACAGTTAAGTCGCATGACAAATCGTACCCCATTTGCGGCAATGGAACTGTTCAATCAACTTGAGTCGCAGCGACTTTGAAAAAGGTTCCTGCACTATTCCAGTGCGACTTGCATTGACATCTGTTAAATGAAGTCGCACAGATGTCAGCAAGCCGCACATGAAATCGCACTGATAGTCAGTTTTGAAGTTGCACTGTAGTGTGACTTCAAAGCCGCACTGGTGTGAACCAGGGCTAATACAGGATCTGACATCATTGTGTGTATAATATGCATTACGACTGCGTTCTGAATCCTTCAAAAATCAGTGAAATATTGATGCCATTCTACAAGACCCCTTACCGATGATTCTGGCCTCTTTCAACCTTTTCTCCCTTATTAAAACCAATTCATTGGGGTCAGTAGGGAGATTTCCCCTTACATTGGTGGTCAATAGGAAGAATGCAGCACTTGGGCTAAGTTTAGACGTGCGGTTTGGGGGGATGCACAGTTGAGCTGCATTTTTGCTGCCCGCCACTTTAAGCTACATTAGGCAGCAGACGGGGTATTTACGTACCGTGGTTGCTTACCCTACACGTAGCTATCTGCTGGCCGCAAGCCCGCCACATACTGCACATTAATGGAAAGGGAAGCGCTGCAAACACCCTCTGCTTTTAGTGCACAAATTTGCAGCACGTTTGTCAGCAAAAAATGGGAATAAAACAGGCGGTGAGACATCGTTGTGTCGGTTCCTCACCACCTGTCAGTAGCCTCTGAATCGCGATCCGAACGCAGATCAGGCTTCAGAGGAAAGGGAGATTTAGATGAACGTCAAAATCCACCCTTAATGTAGAAGTACAGGTTATACATAACTTACTAATATAAAAACGGGCATAGCACCTGCTGAACACAACCCTTTCAAGTGAATGGGGCTGCTCCGCAAAGCACCCTTCAAGTGTGTGCAATGCATGCACCTGCAACACTCTAGTGTGGGGTTTCAAGGGGTTAAAACAATGAGGAGGCGATACAATGCCTCCTCACTGCCTGTCAAATGCTCTCTGAGGAGCGATCTGAATGAAGGTCACTCTTCACAGAGCAACGCATGTGTGAATGAGCTCTAATACTCACCTCTCTTGCAACCCATGGATAGAAAACTGGCTAAAAGACAGAATTCAAAGAATGAATAGTCTAAGGTTATCAGTGGTGTTCCCAAGGTTCAATGCTGGGACCCTAACTTTTTTTAATATCTTTATAAATGATATTGGGTCTGGGATTAAAAGTACCATTTCTGTCTTTGCAGATTACACTAAGCTATGTAGTGGAATAACGTCCTTACAGGATGTCTCCAATTTACAAGCCGACCTCAATGCTCTGTTTAATTGGGCAACTAAGTGGCAAATGAGGTTTAATGTTGATAAATGTAAAGTTATGCACTTGGGGGCTAAGAATATGCATGCATCATACATACTAGGGGGAGTACAACTGGGGGAATCAATGGTGGAGAAGGATCTGGGGGTTTCAGTAGATCATAAGCTCAATAATAGCATGCAATGTCAAGCTGTGGTTTCCAAAATGAGCAAAGTCCTTTCTTGTATTAGAAGAGGTATGGACTCTAGAGGGAGAGATCATTTTGCCCCTGTACAAATCATTAGTAAGACCTCATCTGGAATATGCAGTTCAGTTTTGGGCACCAGTTCTCAAAAAGGATATCGGAACTGGAGAAAGTGCAGAGAAGGGCAACCAAACTGATAAGAGGTATGGAGGAGCTCAGCTATGAGGAAAGATTAGAGGAACTGAATCTATTCCCTCTTGAGAAGAGGAGATTAAGGGGGGGATGTGATCAACATGTACAAATACATAAGTGGTCCATATAATGAACTTGGTGTTGAGTTATTCACTTTAAAGCAGGGTTCCGCCCAAAAGTGGAACTTCCGCTTGATGTACTGCCCCCCCTTCCAATGCCACAATTGGCACCTTTCGGGAGGGGGGGGGTGCTGTCTTTCCCAGGTATCCTGTTCCCACTTCCGGGAGCCTCAGCCGTGGGTATTGACGTCACCGCCCGGGCTCCCTCCTCCTTCCCCGACCAACAGACCAGTAGGAGAGAGGAGCAGAGCCTCGCACATGCCCAGTAGGGTTCCCGGCGTGAAGACGTGAGGGTTCACTGCCGGGTTCTCTTACTCGCAATGGAGGCAGCCTGCACCCGACAGCTGATGGAAACATCAGCTGCGGTGCTGACATCACTGGACTCCAAGACATGTAAATTTCCAATTATTAAAAGTCAGCAGCTTCTGATTTTCCATTTTTGCAGCGGTTGGCAGACCTCTGCTTTAAGGTCTTCAGAGGATAAGGGGGCACTCTTAACGTCACAAGGAAAAAAGCTTTCATCTCCAAAAACGGAAAGGTTTCTTCACAGTAAGAGATGTGAAATAGACTCCCTCCAGAGGTGGTTCTGGCAGCTCAGCAGATTGCTCAAAAAAAGGCCTGGATTCTTCCCTAAATGTACATAATATAACTGGATACTAACATTTAAGTTGATCCAGGGAAAATCTGATTGCCGCTTGGGGGATCAGGAAGGAATTTTTTCCCCTGCTGTAGCAAATTGGATCCTGCTTTTCTGGGGGGTTTTTTTCGCATTCCTCTGGATTAACTGTGGGTGAAGGATTGTGTATGTGGGATTGTATTTTATTTATTTATTTTTTGGTTGAACTAGATGCACTTGTGTCTTTTTTTAACCTAACAATCACTATTGCATTGGGGAGAAGCAGGAAGAATCTTCTGAATCTAACGCTTCAAGCTGTGATCCTTCACCATGCACTGCGGTTCTTCTCACTACATAGTTACATAGTAGGTGAGGTTGAAAAAAAGACACAAGTTTATCAAGTCCAACCTATGTGTGTGATTATATGTCAGTATTACATTGTATATCCCTGTATGTTGCGGTCGTTCAGGTGCTTATCTAATAGTTTCTTGAAACTATCGATTTTCCCCTCCGCTGAGACCACCGCCTGTGGAAGGGAATTCCACATCCTTGCCGCTCTTACAGTAAAGAACCCTCTACGTAGTTTAAGGTTAAATCTTTTTTCTTCTAATTTTAATGAGTGGCCACAAGTCTTGTTAAACTCCATTCTGCGAAAAAGTTTTATCCCTGTTGTGGGTTCACCAGTACGGTATTTGTATATTGAAATCATATCCCCTCTCAAGCGTCTCTTCTCCAGAGAGAATAAGTTCAGTGCTCGCAACCTTTCCTCATAACTAATATCCTCCTGACCCTTTATTAGCTTTGTTGCCCTTCTTTGTACTCACTCCATTTCCAGTACATCCTTCCTGAGGACTGGTTCCCAGAACTGGACAGCCTACTCTAGGTGCGGCTGGACCAGAGTCTTGTAGAGAGGGAGAATTACCGTTTTATCTCTGCAATTAATCCCCTTTTTAATGCATGCCAATATTCTGTATGCTTTGTTAGCAGCAGCTTGGCATTGCATGGTATAGCATCAATGTCCCTACTGTATCCTGTAGTGATGTAGGGGATGGCGGGAGGAACTACATTGTGCTGTGCAGGACCAGGAATCTAGCTCTTTTGAAAGTGTTTGAGTTCAGAAGATTCTTTCAACTTCGCAATGCAGGAGCCATCAGAGGTAATAAACACCTTCTGTTGCAGGGGCCACATTTTTTAAAACTTTGTATTTTAGCGACAGTCGCCTCAAGTCAATGATGCATCTGAAGTGTGTTTTATCTGCGTACTTCATGTACTTTGACCCGGCAATAGACTCTATAATGTGTTAAAATGCAGGTAAACTCATTCAGGGCTCCATGGTCTATTTTTTTAGTTCCATTGCGCTACTAAAATAGCTCACAAAGGATCACTGAGAGTAGTCGACCATCATGAGATAAAAAAACCTTCTGTGTGTAGCAGCCACACCAGCACCCCCTATTTACTTACCTGAGCCCAAGCTTCTTCCAGCGATGTCCACGAATGTCTAAGCCATTCGGGACACTCCTCCTGATTGTCTGAGACACAGCAGCGGCGCTGTTGGTTCCTGCGGCTGTCATTCAAAGTCGTCAGCCAATCGGGAGAGAGGGGGTGGGGCCGTGTCGGGGCTCCGTGTCTGAATTGATACGCGGAGCTCTGACTTGACTCGGGTGTCCCCATAGAAAGCTGCTGGCTGTGGGGGCACTCAGTAGGAGGGAGGGGTCAGGAGCAGCAAAGAGGGACCCGAGAAGAGGAGTATCCAGGCTGATCTGTGCAAATCCAACTGCACAGAGGAGGTAATTATAACATGTTTAGTTTTGTTTTGTCTTTGTTTTTTTTTAAATGAGACTTTACAATCACTTTAAGCTTTGGCAATAACACTTTGAGTTATTGTGAGCCTGATTTTGCACTCTTCAGCTTTAGTAAATAAACCCCAATATATCACACATTTGGAGTTTGAAGTTACTATGCTAGATTGATCAATATTACATTTAAAAAAGTAACGAGCTGAACATGCAGAAAAATAATCACTACTGGGAACTACATGGGAATCTCACAGGAACAGCACCACATTTTCATTTCTGTTCAATTCACACACGATTCAGCGCAGTGCGACTTGAGCCCATTTTGAATGGGCTCTAATCGCATTACATCGCACCAAAGACATGCATGCAGCAATTTTGGAACTGCATTACAACCGCAATTGCATAGTACTTCTGTACCATACGGACCGGTGCATGCAAATGTGCTGCGTTTGGGGTGTCGTTAAGGTTGCACTGGACAGTGCGATTTAATTGTGGTGTGTGAAACGTGCATGGATCAGAGGTGTTTCCCGCATCGCGTTAGGAACATGCAGGTATGTGTCCAACAATAACAATATTAAATTCAAGCTGAACTCCAGGCACAAAATGTCCATTTAAATATATTCCTCTATAACCACAAACAATACAAATACACTTTGTGTGTACCAAGTGTCTTTGCAAATCCAGATATTACCTTGTAAAAATTGTCAGTGGCTTCATCTCTGTGCTGCACATAGCTTGAGCAGAGCTGTGGGAGGGACCCAGCAGGCCACACCCACTACCTGCAGAAACCTACAGGAGGGGGCAGAGACGAGACCAGTCACCATGCACGGGGAGAGAGAGCAGGAGTCACTGGTCTTTATTACAGGAAGCTCCTGCACTGGATTACTGCACAGATGTGGAAGAAATACACAAAGCATCCCAAGACTCTATTAATAATGCTAGGCTTGCATTTAGACAATATTTCAGCTTTAAACAATAGGATCTAATTTAATTAAATTTGCTTAGCCAGTAATAACAGCTTTTAGTTATTAATTGCTAGTGATTTCAGTAGCCTGATTCCACTTTAAAAAGAAGAAGTGATAGAAATGTGAAAACAATGGTATTTTTTTTTGGTGGTTTCCAAATGGAGTTGGCAAGTCTTGAATCATCATGGATGAAGATGGCTATATTGCCTGACCTGATGTAACTTCTGCAGTGTTGAGCTATGTATCTGCCTCTGTACATATACAGGAATTACTTACATTGGAACATGGATGGCATAACATTCAAGGTACAAAATTGATTGGTAATGACTAATAACAATGGGATCATTCTGCGGTGAGTCATTTTGACAGATGTTTTTAACATAAGTAATTTTACAGGGCAAAAACAGTCTATGGCTGCATTCACGTCTGAGAATCAGGTGATTTTGTAGCGTGTTTTTTATGGCATATTCAGGCTTCAGCGTTATTTATTTAGCCAATAGAAAACTAGTTACTAGGAAGAGATGGTCATTTAGGCTTAAAAGCGTTCATTTTCAGGTGCTCCTATTAAAGTCTCTATAGGTGCCGAAAATGTCCCTTTTTGTTTTTCCTTAGGGGTTTTGTGCATTTTTGATCTTGACTAGGTCACATTTGGCAGGCAGGAGGGATTTTTTTTTTGCCTGTGTATGTGTATACACCTTATCTTTGCAGCTTGGAGGGGCGGTAAAAACGCAACACAGTTGCCTGTTCTTACCGCTGCCACAACCGTAAGTGTAAAATAGGCCTAAAACCCCAACAAATGCGTGATGCTGGCCATGCATGGCTCGAATTTGGGGTAGCCAAATCGGCACTACCTAGCTTGATAACCTTTGATTAAAAAATAAAAGGAGCTGGGTGAAAAATAGCTGGCCGAATAGTGACTGCTTTTGTTTGAATGTTTAGGCAGTTTGAATATGTTTTAACTGGCAAAGGAGCTTTCTACATCCATGCTATTTAGTGTGAAGGGGGGAATTTGAATGATTTCTCTT